>QANZ01035596.1:79989-100172 GCA_003254925.1 Chamaecrista fasciculata
AGGATTCCCTAAAACTAGGAATGAGAACACTATAAATAGAGGCTCTAGGTGCCTATCTCAGAGATAACTCACAACACAGATCAATTCTTGGTTAGACCAAGAATTTCGCCTAGAGCTCTATTGAGAGTGGAAAAATCGCCTAGTCCTAATATTATGAGAGTGAGTCGATTTTCTTGAAGAAAGAGAATTAGACCTGCACCTGATAATATTAGTACTTCCCAATCAATCTTGATAATCAAGAACACCTCTTGATTATTCAAGAATCATCGAAAGAGTTCCCGTTTTCACTTGGGAAGAAGTGAAGGAGGCTAGCACCTAGGCATCTGCCAAACTGCTCATGTGGATTACTGGTAGAGGAAGGACACTCTGTGGACTTCTCAAATTCGCGAATACGATAAGTCACCGATCAAAACTAGTTAAACATCTTTTCTAATCTGGTATAAACATAGTTAGTGGATCCTGGAAGAAATCACAGAGTTAGCCTTTAGTTTTATTTGCGTTTTAGTCCAAAATTTTTAATTTCTTCCGCTGCGCTTCCTCTGTGATTTCCCAACAATAATCACGTGCACCGTTATTTTTAACAGCCAAAACCACCTAGACCCCATTTTGCAAACGGCGTAAACCTCAGGCCCCAATTTGAAACTTTTCAAACCACATGTACCCTATCTGAAACAGGGCCAAACCACAGGACCCTATTTTGTAATTTACCCTTAAAAAAAATATAGATAGAATCAACCAAGTTTAAAATGCCAAAAAAAAAACCCTAGTAAAACTATCGTAAAATCTAAACATCAACAAAATTAAATGATTTAGGAAAAATTAGGGAACTATCCTAATTAAGACCTTAAATGAAATAAACCTAACGCAACTTAAAAAGAACTGAATATAGCAACAAACCAAACAAATCAATAAAGTAAAAATACATAAAACAAAATAAAAAATAAATGAAATAAAATAAACTGAGAGAAAAAAAATCTTACCTCTTGAAGCAAAACAACGTAAAATAAGATATATTAGATTTAGTTTTTTCAAGGTTCATTGTGTGTTGGATGAAGAGTAGTGCATATCTATTTATACTTATGAGGTAGGGGCATGCCTATAAATCTAAGCGATGTGGGATTCGGATATACAACTGTAAGTAATAATGATTGAGATCTCATGCAATATCTCATTGATCAAAAGATAACGTGAGTTTTAATATATTTTTTAAGTTCATATTGTGAAGTGAGAATGTTTCATGTGAACAATTTGTTATTACACATTGATCATACAACTTCATGTAATGATGATATAAGCTCCTATATTTCGTGATCTCACATTAATTATAAGATGATTTTAATCATAATTTTATTTATTTATTATTTATGTAATGAATGCCTCATGTGAGTAGCTTTAAATTGTCGGGTCAAAATTATACAATTGAATATTTAATGTGATTAATATATTAACAATTGATTATTTAACGTTATGGAATGATGATCGAAAAAAATTAGGATTGCAATAAGTTATTACTCCCTCCGTTCCTATATATCTGATGTTTAAGGTAAATACACACAGACCAAAGAAATGATTAGTTCACCTAGAATGAAGACAAAAATGAGGTAAAAAGACTAAACTATCCCTATTAAATTACTTGGAAAATGTTTATTCATTTATGACTCTACTATATTTAATAGGGATAGAATGGTAAAAGAATAATTAATGCTCTCTTGAAGTTATAAAACATCAGATATTTTGGAATAAAAAAAGTTCTCCAGAAAAATAGATATTCAGGAACGGAGGGAGTATTACTTTTATATAATATGGTTGAGCATGTGGGCATATCTCATGATCTACCACATTATTCATGAGGTAACATTGATTTACTCCCAATATAATGTTGTTATTGTTTATATCAAAGCTAAGTAATTAATGTTTTGAATGAATAGTTTGTTATAAACTATGAAGCATGGACACTGACACGGACACGGGACACGACACGGACACGGACACAGCGACACGTCAAACTCTCAAAATTACGCGACACGACACGGCATATATTTATATATATAAATAATTAAATATTCATAATTTTTAATGAAAAAATTAAAAATTACAATTTTTATTCATAATATATGTCATATCTATTATTATTTTCTCTTGCCTATCATGTTAAAGTTACAAAAAATTGATTTATATTCTAAAATTTATGGATATGTGTCGTGTCGGTGTCATACGAGTGTCGGACACTGACACGTGTCTGACACGGCGACACGCCTTCAAAATGAAGTGTCCATGCTTCTTAGGTTATAAATCAACTATTCAATTTTATGAAGTCAAAATCATATTGGATAACTTGAATTTGCATGGCAATTAAAATTCTCAAAGTAATTGTCTTTTAGTTTCTTACTGTAATAGTTTTCAACTATCGGGACACGAATCCGAATTCAATAAATGAATTTTGAATAAACCATCAATTTTAACCCTTTGATTATGTAGGTGTTTTAGTTGTTATTTTAGTTTTCAGATTTTTTAAACGTTTGATTTAGTCTAAAGAATTTATGATTTGTTGTAATTAAATTTTTTTAAGAGTGAGTTGTATATTATATATATTAGAGTATCCGTTAAATCATTAACTTAGAATGAATCATAAATTTTGGAGAAATATATAAACTAAATATTTGAAAAATAAATGACTAATATGGATATACTAGAATAAGTTTTTCCAAATGTGCTACATTATTGGAAGAGTTAGTGACATGAATTTCAAAATGAGATATAGAGAATGAACATTTCCAAATGACAGAAGCAATAGTAGTCAAGCATACTTGATGAATTTATATGACAGATGCAATAGTAGTAATTATGCTTATTAAATTGACGTACAGTTCTATTTTTAAAGAGTTTTAAGATATTATGACAGATGCAATAATAGTAATTATGCTTGTAGAAGGCTGGTTTTCTCTCTTTAATTTGTTCGTTTGTTAGATAGACACACTACATAGGTTTGATCAAATGTTATTTTTAAGATTTTCTTCTTTATGTACTCGTTCATCTTTTGTCATGAAGTTCTTGCAAAGCTTGTTACTTGAAAGATATCAATTCGGTGCAGTACTAGCTTTCTCCATTGTTTGAACTGTACTTCCTGTTGTACTTGCTTACTATCTTTAAACTGTATTTCTTGATGTGCTTGCTTACTATGTTCATGTCTCTTTATTTAAAAAATTAATTATATAAATTCAAAAAATAAATTCAACCAATATTGATTTTAAATAATGATTTATAATTATGTTGGAATTATTTGGTATGTCTTCAACTTCTATTTTCTCTATTAGAGATTGATGCGTTAATTCGGTAAAAATTAGAGGACCCAAAATTTAAACTTTTTTTTGTCTAAAATTTATTTTCGTGAAATTAAACAATTATAATCGTAATATAGAGAGAGAACTAGATGAACAATGACTGTTATTTTAACCCATAAACCAAATTGTTCACCATTTTAATATCTGATGAACCAATCAACTCATTTTTTTAGCGACTGATTCGTTCAATCAATACAGAATGAATAATAAAAAAGTATGTCATCATAAAAAATTATTTGAGCAATACTCGATAATTGTAATTATAGTATGTAAGTGTATATCTATCAAAATAAATAAAAAGTTCTAAATTGAAGCTTCTCAAAAAATCTAATTATTGCAATTCCTAATGCAAAAAATCTCATCAATCAATTTTTTTTCTTTTTCAGGGCAAAAAAAAAATAAAAATCTACTTTTTAAAAATCTAATACAAACAACTCAAATTATTCACAAAAATCAAAAAGTCAAAATGTAATTTTCTCTTCTATTTTTATCTCTATATAATTTATCAATTTCTATACCCTTTTATTTACCAACCACGATCATTAAATACCTATTTAAATAATTTTACATCTAAAAATTTACTTTTACAAAATTTTACCCAAACAACATTCAACATATAATTTGATTATAATCTGATCAAATTATAATCATATTTTGATCTTACCCAAACAAACTTTAGTGTCTTGATTAGTTATTTTTATATGTAAAATACGATAAATATCTCAATTAAATCTATAAAAAAAATATAATCAAAATCCATTTAATATTTTTTTTACGATGTTAATTAGATTTGACAACAAATATAATTTTTTTCTAGCATCATTTGTTAAATATAATATCAACAAAATGTAAAATTATCATTAATTAGAATATTTAACAAAAAGAACAAATTTCATCTTTTGCATAGTTTAAAATAATTTTTATCTTTTAACGATTAATTGGCTCTACTTTTATTTTAATTTTTCAATATACCTTTTATTCAAATCAGATATAACTGACTCTACTTTTATTTTAACTTTCAATATACTTTTATTCAAATCAGATATAACTATTAATTGACTCTACTTTTATTTTAATTTTTCAATATACTTTTATTCAAAATCATATATATATAATTAAATAAAGTTTAAGTCATTATTTTATTTGCAAAAATGTATTATAGTTTTAGGAAAAAAATATCAATATCTAATTTATTTATTATAAAATCAAATATCTAATTTATTTATTATAAAAATTAAGTCATTTCTTTTAGGTCAAAGTGCATTTTTGGTCCTATAATTTTTGCTCAAGTCTCAATTTGGTCTCATTTTTTTTTCGCACTTTTTGTCCCATATCACTTTTGTTAAGGTAATAGAATTGATTCCATATCTTTAAAAAAAGTTTCTGTCAGTCCCATCTGACCCAAAAATATGGGACTAATTGTGCACCTAACTCAAAGATATAAGATAAATTTTGTAATCTGAATAAAAAATAAGAGACCAATTCTGTAACATAACCTAAAGATATGAAATCAAAAAAGCAACACAGTTGACCAAAAAAAAATGCAACACAGGATCAAATTTGCAACAAGAGCAAAAGATATGAGACTAAAAGTGCAACAAAAAAGTCATAAGACCAAATTGAGACTTCAACAAAAATTATGGGACTAAAAATACACTTTCGCATTTCTTTTAAGCAAAAGAGTCTTTAGAGAATAGGTATGGAGTGCAAGCATGATAGTAGTACCAGTTAAAGTAATCACACATATACTTTCAGTTACTAGTGATCATTGCGTATTAATAATCACCGTTTATTTTAAAATCGACGGCTAGCTTTTCTTTGAAAAAGAAATGATAGAAACGACTACATCGTGAATAAAGGGAATGGACGGCCCTGATTTACGGAGTGGGTCCTACTGAAAAGACACTTTGCATGATAGATTTTTGTATTTTTCTAGCAGAATTCCTTTTATAAATTCTCCCCATTCTCTCACGTCTCTTTATATATTTATATTCCACTTCGAATTTTGCTCTAACAAAATTCGGTCAGTAATTAATTATTTCTCTAGTTTCTTTACGATTTTCTCACTTCATTTTGTTTGCTCCTTCAAATTCAATAGCATTTTTGCTTCTTTATTGTTTCTAGTAAATTTTCTTTCGTTCCTTTATGTTTATGCTTCTCTGTTTTTTTTTTCCATGATCCTGGTGAGTGTGTTACCTATAGCTAATGATTTGCAATGCATGTTTTTTTTAGTATTGTTATTTTGATTGATTGTTAATTAAACTAGGCTTTGTTTTCTCTCTCAAACGATGCTAGTATTAAACTATTAATTACTATCTTCAAGATTTATTGGTATTAAACATCTTTTTAATTCTTAAATTTTATATTTTTTCTTTAATTTTTTTTAATTGTTAGTTTTGTCTATACCATTTTATAATCTTGTCAATTTTATCATTTTTTTAACTTTCTTCAATAAATTAATAACAAATTTTATGTGATTTTTAATTTGAATTAAGTTAAAGATATTGTTAATTTTATATTATATATCATGAATCAAGTTAAAGATATTGTTAATTCATTCGATAAATTAACATGTTCTTCTAATTATATATTAATTTTTTAATAATTAGTCTTTTTTTCTTTCAGTTTGGATGAACAAGTCAATTATTATTATGGGAAAGAAGTGGAGTGTGTTGATGTTATTGTTATGTGCCCTACTGGTGGTTTCTGTGGTCTCGTCCGCATCAGATAATAATGGCATGCACAGAATTGGGCTAAAAAAGATGAAATTGGACCTAAATTCCATTAGAAATAATCATGATCTCCAAATTAAATATGGAGGAAAAGCTGATAATGATAATGATGATGATATTGTTGGACTCAAAAATTTCTTAAATGCCCAGTACTATGGTGAAATTGCAATTGGAACCCCTCCTCAGAGATTCACTGTCATTTTTGACACTGGAAGCTCTAATTTGTGGGTTCCATCATCTCTGTGTCTTATCTCGGTGAGTAATTAAATTTCATTCAATTTTATCTTTACCTTATACAATCTCACCTAATGCTTAATTAATTTACAAGTTATATATATGCTCATTTAATTTGGCTAATTCATTCATGCCATTTTTGTATTGGGATGCTGCAGATTCCATGCTACCTGCATACCAAGTATGTGTCTGGCCGATCAAGTACTTACAGGCAAAATGGTTTGTCTTTCTCTTTAAATTCTGATAATTTCAAGTATGATTTATGTCATTGTTTCTAACTGAACAGTTGAGATAAATTATTTTTCTCTCATATGTGTCATAATAAGCGAGTTGACAAAGAGAAAAAGAAACATTTTTTTTTTGAACAGAAGAAAGAAACATTTTCATTCCTAACACTAGGGGTGTACACGGACCCGATTGACCCGGGAAACCCGGCCCGACTAAATTGGGCGGGCTGGGCAAATAGACAAATTGGGAAATTTTGGTGTAGGGCCGGGCCGGGGTGAAAAAAACCCAGCCCGGCCCGGGGTAGGGTGCTGGACCCGGCCCTGGCACACTTTAAAAAAAAAATAAATAAATAATATCTAACCTAAAGTCCCATTCACTTATTCGAACCCTAAGTCTAAGTCCCATTCACTCAGCCGCATGCCCCGCATCAATTTGTTGGCAATTAATTAGCCATCCAACGGCAGTTTTTTTGGCAATTAGGATTCAATTTTATGACTTTCCAATTAGGCATCCAGCGGCAATTTGTTGAAAAACTCAGCAGGCCCAGTTTTTTTTTTTAATATACCCGGCCCGGACCCGGTTGGTTTTGACCCGGCCCGGCACCATCCCGAGTTCACCGGGTCTCGGGCCAGGGTCAAACCCGGCTTGGCCCAGGTACACCCCTACCTAACACAGATTGAAACTAAATTTGTAGTTGATATATTTTTATCTTCAATTAGTGACTAATATAAATTTTTTTATTTCTTTGTTAACTCACTTATTTAGAGAGATATGAGAGAAAAACAGTCTATATTAACCATCTAGGTTATAAATAATAGCAAAAATTCGGCGAAATCACATTTCAGGAACCAAAAAGGAATAAATGAAAAAATTTAAGGAACAAAATGGAACAAAAAATAGTTTGAGGATCAAAATGAGATTTTAACCTATTAAGAAGAATATATATATTTTTTACTTTGTTGATTTCACAATGAATTGAATAGGTTTCACTTTATTAACTGAGCTGAAACATAATTTTCTTTATTGAGCTCTGTAATTACATAATTATTTATTTTTAAATTTTTGAGAATAACTAAATTGAAGTTCTTGCAGGGACATCTGCTGCAATTCAATATGGAAGTGGAGCTATTTCTGGTTTCTTCAGCTATGACAATGTCCAAGTTGGTGACTTAGTTGTAAAGAACCAAGTAATATATGCTGCTTTCAGTCCTTTTAACTTTTTGTTGTTGTTGTTGTTGTTGTAATTTAATTTAAGCTTATTTTATATATTCAATATATAATTTTATTGGTAAATTGATAATTAAAGAGAAGTCTTTAATTTGATGCCAATCACTATCTATCAGGAGTTTATTGAAGCAACTTCAGAGCCTGGAACTGCATTTATAATGGCTAGGTTTGATGGTATATTAGGATTGGGTTTTCTGGAGATCTCAGTTGGAAATGCTGTTCCTGTGTGGTAAGTATTCACATTCATATATTGTTTTAATATTTTGTGTAAAGTCAAAATCTCATTTTGGTCATCAAACTATAAGGGGAATTTTGTTTTGACCCTCAAACAATTTTTTGTTTCATTTAAATCCTTAATTTTTTTCATTTATTCAACTCTTAGTCCTATACATAATTCCGTCTATTATATTTGACTTAGACAACTGAGATGGACGATTTCTCTCTTATACAATTATACCTGTCTTAATAAATGAATTGATAGGGAGAAAAAAATTCTTTCATAGTCACAATCTAGAAATAAATTTGCGATTAATTTTTATAAAAAAGAAAATAATATTTTTTCTCTATGCCAGCTCACTTATTATAACACCTATGTGAGAAAAATTATATAGGTTAAATGTCTACTTCAAAGATAACGGCATAAAATAAATGAAATCATATTAATTTTTTACTAACGATGAAACAAATAAATAGAAAAACTTGAAGTCTAAAACAAAATATAAAAAAATTGAGGACCGAAACAAAAGACACCCTATAGTTTGAAGACCAAAATGAAAATTTGACTTTTTGTGGAAGGATGATAAGAAAACTCGACGTCCTCATAATTCTTCTTGTGATGTCTTTGTTATTAGTTTTATCCAAAATAATCACAGTAGTTCAACATTAAAATGAACAAATTTAATATATGGCTGAAATTATATTTCAGGTACAATATGGTAAATCAAGGACTTGTTAAAGAACCAATATTTTCATTTTGGTTGAACCGTAACCAATCGGAAGCGATGGGGGGTGAGATTGTTTTTGGTGGTGTTGATCCTGCTCACTTCCATGGTGATCACACTTATGTCCCTCTACAACGCAAAGGCTATTGGCAGGTTAATTATTTACTAATTAATTATTTAATTACTACATTATTTGTTTTTCTTTATTTTGTATAAATTAATTAATCAAACTTCTATTTTTATTGCTACCTAACAAATAGCACAATCCTTTGAAGCTTCATTATTGGTCAAAATATCATTTTAATCCCTAATATTTACTCTAAGTTTCGTTTCAATCCTTAATATTTTATGTTCTATTTTGGTCCTTAATAAGTCCCACAATTGGTCCTTATTTATGGAATGTGATTATATCTCTCTTGATTTAAATCCAAATATAACGAAATTAGAGTTACAACGAATTCTTTCTCTGTCCAGTCAAGGCCATCGTTAAAAAAAATAATACTCTGAAAGTAAATTTGGTTCAAATACAAATACTCACTTTAGATGGGAATAAAACTATGAAGAACTATGGGATTAGTGTATTTTTGAATTATTTTTCTAATCAGTGTACCAAATACAAGAATATATTATTCCAGACTCATACTTTTCTTAGTTATTTTTTAATTTGTGTATCAAACACCCCTAAGATTCTCATCTTAAATTTATCAGGCTTTTATTTTTTTCACTTGATCTCCTTGTTAATTTCCTTTCTTTTTCTTTTTTTCTTTTACAGTTTAACATGGGTGATATACTTATTGGTGGTAAACCAATTGGTAAGTGTGGAAATTGGAAAATAAAGTTTTTGAGACAGAGTAATGCATATATTGTCATTTGTCAGGAACTGATTCTGAACATATTGTCATTCACAGGATATTGCACTAATGGCTGTTCAGCAATTGCAGATTCAGGGACTTCTTTGTTGACAGGTCCAACGGTATGACTAAAATGCTTGTACAATTGACAATTGTTGGCTATAGCCTACATTACATGTTCTTGTGTCACAATGTTCTTGAATATATTTGAATTCATTGAAGACTTATATTTTGTTTATGTCACCAAATGCTACAATATTCTCTCGTAAATATTTGTGAATATAGCTTGTTGTTTTGTTCATGTAGCCTGCAATTAATATTATAAATCAAGCCATTGGAGCTTATGGAGATGAAGTTGTTAGCCAAGAATATTGTAAGGAATCAATTGCACAATATGGACAAACAATCATGGACTTGCTTTCAGCAGATGTGAGTACCACTTTTTGGATTTATTCATAGCTTATTTTGCTTATTAGATTCTTGATATATCTGTGATAATGAGTGGGAATTTGTGAAACAACAAAGTTTAGATATAATTCTTAAGTGTTTCTTATAAGGTTCTCTAACTAAATGATGATGATAAGGAGATATCTTATACAGCTTAGTATAACATGGTTATATCTGGCAAAAAACAAAAAAAATGGTCACACGCACAAACATTATATTTTGATTGAAAACTCGTGCATTTAAAATTTGGCCAAAACCTTATTTTGATCATCAAGCTATAGGATGAATTTTATTTTAGTCCTCAAACTTTTTTATTTGTTCAACCGTTTGTCAAAAGCATGATTCTGTCTAATTTTTACCGTTATTTCTGATATGGACAACTAAGATGAACGCTTTCTCTCTCATATTTTAGTCCTCAAATTTTTCTTTCTAAAAAAGATTTTTTTTTTTTACTTATTATGACACCTATAAGAAAGAAATCGTCTAACTTAGGTATCTAGTTTGGAGATAACGACAGCCACCATACAAAATCATATTTTAGATTAACGTTGAAACAAATGGGGCAATTTGATGATCAAAACGGAAAAAGAAAAATTTGAGAACTAAAATGAAATTCACCCTATAATTTGAGAATTAAAATGAAGTTTTAACCTTTAAAATTTTTAATGAATCTACTACTAAAGATCTTGTCATCCCTTTGAGAGTGAAATTTATCATGCTCTTACTTACTCCTGCAGGTACAGCCAAAGAAGATATGTTCACAAATTGGACTGTGCAAACCTGATAGAACTTATAGAGTTAGGTAAAGCCTGAAGATAGTGGTTTTCATTTTCAAGGATCCTTTAATTTGTCATATACTAGATATGTTTGTGTTTTTTATAGCAAAGTGTTTCTTTTTTGCCTTCAGTATGGGTATTAAGAGTGTGGTGGATGAAAGTGAGGGAAAATCCACTGGTGACATTGATGATGATGATGATGCTACTTGTTCTACTTGTGAGAAAGCAGTTATTTGGATGCAAAACCAACTGAGACAGAATCAGACAAAGGATGACATACTTAACAATGTTAATTTGGTGAGGCAGATTTGGATCTCTCAACTTTTCAGAAAATTGATATAAATTAGTGTGTAGGTTTTGCCGTTTTGCATTAGGATGATGTTATGTAGGTTTTGCAATTTCATATGTTGAAATTGACGCTATAAATTTCTAAGATCCCAATCCCAATGCTTGTGAATTGTGATGTTATTGCAGTTTTTTGTTAAAATGTACAACCGACAAGGAGAAGCAACTGTCGACTGTGATAAGATCGCTTCAATGCCTACTGTTTCCTTCACTATTGGTGGCACAGTTTTTGACCTTTCTCCTCAGGAGGTATATATTTTAACCCTAAACTTCTATTATTATAAAGGGTTAGATTTTTTAAGTTAAAATATTTTTCTAATTAACTATCTAATCAATTATCAATTACAAGAAGTATATTTAATACATGTTTGAATTGGGAATCAAGGAGGAGAAAGAAAGGGTAAGGGAGAAGATTGATACCTCTTCTACTTATTTAAAAAGTTAGAAATTAGAAGACATACTGTATTACAAAGAGAATGGGTATAAAGGCTTAATCTTCACCTATCATTTCTTTCTTTCTCCTTCTAATTGTCAAACACACTTGTGTTAAGTTGGATGATATAGACAAACCTTGAACCTATGATCTTTGATTAAATTGGATCAACCCCATACTCCAACCAATTGATCCACGTACATGGTAGTGAACATTGTTTTGTAATACAGTATGTTGTCCTCAACTGCTTATAATTTCCTTGTTTTTTTTTCTTTGGTGGTTTATTCCAGTACATCCTCAAGGTGGGTGAAGGCCCCCAAGCTCAATGCATTAGTGGCTTTACTGCTTTGGATGTTCCTCCCCCTCGTGGCCCTCTCTGGTAAATACTACATACACTATGGCTTTTGTGTTATCTACTTGTTTAGTAGGGTCTTACTATATCTTTTGTATATTTAGTTTGACAAGTCAACTCATGAGTTGGTTTGTTTTATTCCCTTTATAGCACAGAGTAGCTCACTTGTCAAAAAATTATCTACTATAATTTATAAGTGATTAGGCTCTACTATGTGTTTGTTTGTGCAGTTTTTGGATGTGTTATATGTAAAGACCAAATAAGTAGTGTCTTTATATACTTATTATATACAAAAAGTAAAATCATTTTGACTTGATGGCAATTATACAATGCAGGATCTTAGGGGATGTGTTCATGGGACCATATCACACAGTATTTGATTATGGCAATGAGAGAGTGGGATTTGCTAAAGCTGCATAGATAATATTATTCACATGGTGTCTTGTAAAATTGCTAAATTGCTATTTGGTATAGGGGTTTGTATGTGTATCAATACTAAAATCAATTTATAATGGCCCTGAAATTATCGTTGTATGTGTTGTTTTCCGAATTCCCTCTCCCTGTTTCCGGGCTCCCTCTAACAATTACTAAGCCTGAAATCTTGTGTTCAAACTTCTGCTCTATCGTGTACAAAAACAAGCAAAAAAATAAAGAACATTAAGGATAAAAATGAGATCTCTTTGACCAAAGAATGAAATAATAACATGAGAAGCAGAGTGATCCATATAATAATTGTGTACCTGAGTAACTGAGTTACTTAAGGCTAGTCCAGGTAGATTGGTCCATTTTCCAATTCTTTTCTTCTTTCTCAATGCTCTCAACCAAACATTGCACTAAATTAAAATAGAGGGGGAAGGAAGACAGCACCACTCTGATATTGACATTTACAAATAGATTTTCTCCTTGGGCCAAAAAAAAAGACTATTAATTGAGTCAGTTGACACATCAGCTACCACCAAGCACTATTTCTAGACACTTCCTTTTGTCAATATCAAAGGGTGGAAATAGAATTAAGAAAATTTATCTATAAACAGACAAAACAGTTTCAACACTAAATATCTTGTCCATTAAAAAAAAATTACTCAAAATCTGTATGAAAAAAAAAATGATCGAAATTCTCTCTACATTAACACAAGCTAAAATCTGAACAAAAACCTGAAAACCTATGTCAGAAAGAACATGTTTACAATGATTTATAGCAAAATCATGAAGCCACTATGGAACTCCTGAAAAAGTATATATGAACAAGCCATGACAACCTGAAATGTTTCTTATACATTTTTCTTGGTACCTGAACGTGACAATGTCTGGTAGTCCAAGGATTGCAGTTGGTTACGCAGGTTTTGATTCTCCTTGCGCATGCGGTCATACTCAAGAAGGAAGCCCTCAGATTGTTTCCTTAGAGCAACTGCATTGGCTTCAGCGACATCTACACTATTAGTTTTTGACTGAAGTTCAGATTCCAAACCTTCAAGTTTATCTCTCAATCTGGCTTTTTGATTCTCCAAGGCTTTAATTATTTCAACTTTTCCATTTTCAAGTGCTTGGACTTCTTTCTTGACAGCCTCCACGGTCTTTCTTTGGATTGGGAGTTCTTTTATGTAATGATGTAGTCTGTCTACCATAAGTGCCAGGAACAGGACAGCACCTGAGAATAATAGGCTAAAGCTGAATGATGCTCAATTGCCTAAAAGAAAGTCTTTGATCAACTCAAATAATAGCAAACAACAGGTCCTATAACTCAAAACAGTATTTTGGCTTAAATGCATGGAACCATCTTCCACTTTGGAGGATTTGCAATTTATCCCCTCAACTCTAAAACTTAACTATCAGCCTCCTAGACGAGGATTTGTGCATCTTAGCTCTTTTGTCAGGAAAGCTGTCCAAAAAGCCAAAGGAGCAGGATTGAAATATTGGATTCTTCACTTATTCAAACTGACTCAAAACTTGGAGAATGAGCATAGAGTCTATCATATTGCTCGCAGGGCAAAGATAAATCAATGTAACCTTATCAACCCAACCATAACAATCAACAAAGCAGGTAAAGGTTACCAAAATAAAAAAAAAACCCTAATTCAACATGTCATTATTTTTTTGCTAGAACCACAAGGCAAATAATCTTCAGATAATGTTGAGCACGTTGAATGAAACAATAATGAAGCATATGCACATAATCTCAAAAAAATGAATCATGGTAAACCCATCAAGCCTCACATTTCACTCAATTTCATACTAGAAAGATTTTTACGTACCACTGTTTGTTCCAATTCCACACTTGTATGAGTGAGTAGTAAAATAATGCTATTCAATCATAGAAACAGAATCATACTTTTGGGAACAAGTGATTTAGAAACTGGTAGAAGAATTAAATAGAAGAAATACCCATAAGAGTTGCTTCAAGAAGGTGCTTGGCCATAAGAACCTGATCGGTGGTAGTGGCAGAAGCAGATTGAATCTTTAGGAAGCTGAAGACACTCGACGACAGCATCACAAAAATTGCTCCTCCCACTGTCTTCACCATTACGGGCTTGACTGAATTCAAGCCCACGATCACCAGCTTCCTCAAAGGGGTTTCGAATAGAAGCACCAATATCGTCGCAGTCTCCAAAAGGATTACAGTGAACAACAATTGAATCATCTTTGGTAGCAACCAAATTCAAAATCAGGACATTTCAAATCCTTTTCGAACATTAGGTCGAAAAGGGAAGTGATGAATGACTTCCATTTATATAATAAAATGGATGGATAAGTTTAGATGAAGAAATCGGGAATGGTAGTGGCAAATAGAGAGATTAACGACAACGAAGATGCCTTCGAAGCTGACAAATTGAAGAGGAAGGCACAGAAACTGGAAATGGATCCTCTAGAGTTCCTTTCTCTACATTTCTTGTAGAGTATGAGAGAGAAAGAAGAGAAAATAAGAGAGAGAAAGAGAAAATATAGTTTTTATATATTTTTATTTCATGGAAATCATATTTTTTCACTAACTCCACAAGAAATGCATAGAAAGAAACTCTAGAGGATCCAAACCCACAGAAACTGGGTTTCACTGACCACTTCTCGTTAACATTTATGCCATTTATGTCATTTTTCTTTTATTATTTTGGCCAAAATTTCAAATTGGTCCATTATCTTTCATTTGTTTCAAATTGGTCCTACATGATTTCATGATGTTTCAAATTGGTCTCAAAATTACTTAATATGGTCATATCTCTCTTATTTCAAATTCAAATGCGATGAATTTAGAATTACGAATTTCTTTTGACGAATGCTTTGGAACCATCAACAAATGAAGTCAAATCGAGTACTAAAAGTGGGTAGTTCGTTCACGGTTAAATAAGTAAAATTGGTCATATCTTTCTCATTTGAATTTTGAATGCGACGAATATGAAGCTACGTGCTAACACTGGAAAATTTCTTTCTCTAACTAGTTAAGATCGCTAGCAAATGAGGTCAAATTACGTCTTGAAAGTATTTTTGGAACCAATTTGAAACATCATAAAAACATATAAGACCAATATAAAACAAATGAAAGATAAATGACCAATTTGAAACCCACCCCATACGTATCAACAAGAAAGTTTTTTTTTTTGGTAGACGAAAATTTAGGTGAGGGGATGGCGCCCCAGGGTCAGGGCAGGCTTCCGAGCTCAAAGAACACTTATAGAGGTACTTACAGATAACCCACCAAATGAGGCATCACCAAGAATTGAATCCAAACCATACAATTGTCATGGGGCGGGAGGTGAAAGTTATTTGACGAAAAGGCTAATGGTAAATCTTTTTGTTCTAAATAAGTAACTTTTGTAAAATACAACAACACCCCTTAAACTTTGGCTCATTTGGAAATAAATCCTTAAACTTTCAATTTTGAAAATTAAGGGTCCGTTTGGTAGGCTTGCAAAGGCTTTTACATTGTAAAAGGGCACAAAGTCCAAGATTTTCATGTGTTTGGTATGACAATATATGCTCTGTAAAGTGGATTACAATGTAAAGGCATTTACATTACATAGGCCATTTTTCTTTACTTCACATTTCTGATGTAATCCAAGTCTACCTAGGGAATTATGGTAGAATTCCTAATTTGCCCCTCTCACTCCCATCCTATCTTCTTCCCCTGACGGTGGCTGGCGGCAGCGACAGCGGTGGACGGCGGCTCCGACCACCATATACGGTGGCGCCGACCACCGTGGACGGCAGCGGTGGGCGGCGGCGCCGGTGGTCTTATGGTGGTTGTGGGAAGGGCATTTTTGTCATTTTCTTTTTATATCTATTTTACTTTCCCTCCCCTACCTTTTTATACCAAACACTTTCAATCTTTACCTATTTTACATTCCCTCAACTACTTTTCCTTTCCCTCACAATTTTTCCCTTGTAAAACTCTTTCCTTTACCTACCTCAAACCCAACCAAACGGACCCTAAATCATTAAACTTTGAAGGTTTAGGAATTAGATCCTTCCATTCATTTTTTCACTAACGGTGTTAATTATTGCCATGTCATCTTCTTATTTATTAGGATAAATTACACTTTGGTACCCTGTAGTTTGTTCATATTTCACTTTAGTACCTTGTGGTTTAAAAAGTGACACTTTGGTATTCTGTGGTATTCTCCATTAACACTTTGGTACCCTGAACTTTATTTTTGGAGCTATTTTGTAATTTTAACAATAATATTTTTTGCAAAAATTACATATTGACCCCCAATGTTTTCAGAAAATTACAAATAGGTCCATGTATAGTGTATACATATTATCTAGGAACTAAAATGAAAACTAAAAAAATTTGGGACTGTTTTATAATTCTATCTTTAGTCCTGTATTTTTCAAAAATTATATTTTGACCCCAAAAAAATTTTATAGTTTCGATTTTAGTCCCTAGATAATATGTATCCAGGGACCTATTTGTAATTTTTTGAAAATATTGGTCAATATATAATTTTTGCAAAACTTGTTATGGTTAAAATTACAAAATATCTCAATAAATAAAGCTCAGGGTACCAAAGTGAAATATGACCAAATCACAGGGAACCAAAGTGTAATTTACCCTATTTATTATATTATATTAGGATTGATGAGATGGCAAAAAAAAAAAAAGTGACACATAAGAAGATGACATGGCAATAATTAACACCCTTAGTGAAAAAATGGATAGAAGGATCTAATTCCTAAACCTTCAAAGTTTAAGGATGTAATTTTCAAAATGAAAGTTTAAGGATCTATTTCTAAATGAGCCAAAAATTAAGGGGTGTTGTTGCATTTTTTTCCTAAAATTAAATCAAACTTGATTACTTTTAACAGTTTAATTTGAGCAGTTAGCAAGATCGATTCTCATTATTCAGAAGAATTATTTATAAATGAATAATTTAATTTGACCCAAGGGTACAGCTAAGTAATCAGAAAGTACTATTAAACGTTAACTATTAAATATTAATAAACTTCGGAGTATTATTGAAATTAGAGGAAGGAGATACTCTCTCAAAAAAATAATGAAAATCTTACTAGAATCATATCTTAGATAAAAATTATTTCTAATAAAAAAAATTCTTTTGATAAATTTGAAAAGAAAAACTTAATAATTCACTAGCATTGTTTAATAGGGATATTGGTCAGATTCCAGTGGATTGAGTAAGGGTATAAAGAGCGAATCATAATTTTTTTTTTTAAAACATGAACCATCGTCAACTTATATAACTTGATAATGTTATAAGATTGAAGATTGAGGTGGTTGAGCGAGAGTGAAGATATAAGAAGTAGGTTATAATTTGGTTTAACTCGAGGTGGGTTGAGCATGTCAGCACGTGATCTGATTTATATGGAGTAGGTTGTAATTTTTATGCTCGTTTTATTGGATAAAATTTTTGTGCTTAAGAAGAACTTTGCCATCACTCATATTTTGAGAGCATCAAACTTTTGTGTTGATTGCCTTATTAATTATATTGGAGCCAAAAATTCGATTTCTTATACATTGTGGAATGACCCTCCTTCTGTTTTTAGTGTTATCCTCTTAACTGACCTCATGAAAACTACTTTATACTTTAGTTCTTTGTAGTGTAAGATAAATTCTAATACTCAAAGATTAATAAGTAAAAGAAAATGTGTACCTTAATCCATGCCTTTGAACTTTTGAGAAAAAGTTTCTTCCCTAAGCCCTTCTTCCTTTCTTGGTTCTCTAATGGTTGAGAACTCCCTAAGCTTATCCATACATGCCTTATCCTCTTATGTCAAAATGTGAGGCTCATATATGAAGGGAGAGGGAAGGGTATTGAAACCCTACTAGGCTCTAATTTCCTTAAGCCCAACCACCATCACATTGAGCCTTCCTTTTATTAGACCTAGTCCATTAGTCACATGGGCAACATAATGGATTATAAAATAATCCAACATTCTCCCACTTGGCCCATGTTATGACTTGAAGATTCAACAACTTTAATTGCACACTATAAATTGAATCTAACAACCCATCTTTAATCTGAATTGAAAAGATCGGATCATGGAGGTCACAAGTTCATAATGACTTGATTCCATCCATGTACCACAAATCAAAACAACTCATAACAACTTTAATTTGACAACACTTTAATTATGAACTTTTATTGTTGTCTCACAAAACATTACTGCATGCAGCCTTAATGTAAATAACAATTATGCAAAATACAACTTTAATTGAATTCATAAGTGTCACAACTATACGAGCAAGATAACTTAATGTATATATATACATGTTCGAATATCGTACTAACAAGGACTTTTCTATAATGCCCATTCTTTCAACATGGCCAATAAATGTTTTTGGGCAGTAATCTTTTCGTTAGCAGATCCGCTATCATCATATCTGTACAATATGCTCTATTGACACTTTTGATTTTGCACCTCCTCTTTAATAGATAAGTATTTCAGATTCATGTGCTTTGCACCCTTAGAATACTTATCATTATTGGAGAAGAAAACAGTTGTGGAACTATCACAATGAAGTCTTAACGGTCTAGCTATACTGTCGACAATACTTAGACCAAAGACAAAGTTCTGCAACCACAATTCATGAAGAGTGGCCTCAAAGCATGCCACATATTCAACTTATATAGTTGGAATAGCAATAACAGTCTACTTTCCACTTTTCCATTATACGGCTCTTTCAGCCAGTAAAACATATGACAAATGTAGATTTTTCCTTGAATCTACATAACCAGCCTAACGCGCCACCACTCGCCGTCTGTGTAACAGTCCGGCGAGTGGGTCTTCTCAAGTCAAAGTCGCCATCGCCATCTACATTCCTTAATTTTGACGTAAGTTTTACTTTAATAAAAACTCAACTCTTTATACCTTGGGGATGACCTTCCTTTTTATTTTTAGTGTTCTCCTCTTAACTAATCTCATGGAAACTCTTATATGAAGAGGTAACTTTTGTTTTAGTTCTTTGTAATAATAATAAAAAAAAATTAGTAAGTGTGGCTGTGCTCAACCTTATTGTTTAATATCCAACGCGACCCAACAATATTTTTCACGAACATAGTTTTTTTTTTTGGCCGAATTTTTCACTAACCGTTAATCCATATATTTTTGTCATTTTTTTTTTATTTTGAGTTTTGTTTTCCTCTCCCATGTTTAGTTGGGAATCGTCCTATCTCCTCTTATGAATATATATGATTGAAGTATTTTTTTTCTCTATCAAAGATTAAGAATTATTTTGTTAATTTTTTTGGGTCTGAAATATTCATAATACATCTAAATTTTTGTGTTATTTGAAGTCTTTGAGAGCTAAACTCTAGGCGTTTGGTACACGGATTGAAAAGATGGTCTCGGGATTATGAGCTCTGGACTAGAGTAATCCCGCGTTTGGTACGCGGATTGGAAAATTAGTCCCGGGAATATTGTATTCCTAGGATAATTTCCTAAAATAGCTATTTTCTAATCCCACCCTAGGGGGTGGGATTAGTCTAATCCCATGACATGGGATTATTTTTGGGTAAATTGCAATTTGGTACCCTGTGGTTAGGGGCGGTTCCCCTTTGGTACCCTGAAAGAAAAATTTTTGCATTGTGGTACCCCGTGGTTTGCTCCGTTAGCGATTTGGTACCCTGAGGTTTTTTTCTGTTAGGATTTAACGGCAAATGTTAGTTAAAATGTCAAAAATCTCCCAAAAAGTCTTCTTTTATGCGTTTAAGTCCTTTCCCTTTACTAAAAGGGATCAAAACATAAAGAATTAATTATAAAAGGGTCTTTAGAATTCTAATATTATAGATTTTTCTCCTTTTCATAAGATTTCTTTTGAATAGGTC
>QANZ01035596.1:100716-155371 GCA_003254925.1 Chamaecrista fasciculata
TTTTGAGGTTCTAAGGACTATTTTGATAAAGATCATAAACTTTTGGGATTAAAGTGTAATTAAATAAGGACCTATTCAAAAGAAATCTTATGAAAAGGAGAAAAATCTATAATATTAGAATTCTAAAGACCCTTTTATAATTAATTCTTTATGTTTTGATCCCTTTTAGTAAAGGGAAAGGACTTAAACGCATAAGAGAAGACTTTTTGGGAGATTTTTGACATTTTAACTAACATTTGCCGTTAAATCCTAACAGAAAAAAACCTCAGGGTACCAAATCGCTAACGGAGCAAACCACGGGGTACCACAATGCAAAAATTTTTCTTTCAGGGTACCAAAGGGGAACCGCCCCTAACCACATGAGATTATTTTTTCCATCCAAAATTACTTTATTACCCCTAATAAATTTTCTCTAATTAATTAATTCTTTCTCTACAAACCCCGGTCACTTTTCATCTTTGTCATTTTACAACTCTTTGTTGAGTGAGATTTTTTTAGACAATTTTATTATGTTGAGAATTATGGACATTGTGTTATGAAATAGTATTTTTCTCATGAATCTAATAATGTTATTTAAAAATTTTAATTATGATATAGTATTTTTCTCATGAATTTTTTTGAAGAATTTCTACATTTGATAAACTATAGGTTGGTTGAGAATAAAAACTCAAGTGCATATTTGTAAAAGTATTAAACATTCTCAGGAATATATATCAAAGTTGAACCAAACATAAGATTGTAACATTCCTGGGAATATTGCAAAATAATCCTAGGATTATTTTAACTCATCCAAACAGACATTCTTATAATCCTGGGAATCTTATTCCTGGGAATCACATTCCTGGGGATGTGATTCCCGGGATTGAAAAAATAATCCGTGTACCAAACGCCCCCTAAGATAATTAAGAAGTGAGTTACCTCTTCTTTTTTGGTTTCCTATCATATCCCCAATTTGACAGGTAAATGACTAACTAACGGTGCTTATTTATTTAAGCGTCAGCTACTGGTCAATTGGAACCTCTTTTTATTGAGTCATGATCATAGGTAATGTTGAATTTTAAATGTTCCATCTTAAAAACATGTATTTATGGGGATGTGTTGGCTCTATTTTTTATTATATTTGTATTTCCCTTACGTTATTTCAGAAAAAATATGCCAAGATTAAATATTAATATTGTATACTTCGTAAAATCTTTTGAATATTTGCTTTATATCTGTTTTCCTTTGAATGAAAAATTTATGTTGCTAAAAAATATATAATATAATTGATTTAAATTGCATATCTTTGAATCTTTATAGAATAAGTCTCAAATTTAAAATATCTTGTAATTATAAAAGAAAATGCAAAAGCCGTTCTGCAAATTACAGTCAACAAATTACACCAAATTACAGTCAACAATTCTATTAGATAAGAAGTTTCATTGTTTGACTGTGCAAACAATTATAGTTTGTAAGAAATCGTTATTTAAATTTCTTTTGAACTATTAAAACATTTTTACTTATTTCTTACTTTTTTGGTGTAACTGTTTGATTTTTATAGTTTTTAACATGATTATGCAGTACACAAATTGCATTAGATACATTTGTCAAATGAAGGTACGATCAATCTGTTTTCATAATTGTTATGGATAGTCAAAGTTATTAAGGTGTTCATATATTGTCTCTAACTTCTGATGTTTTGACTCTCTAGCGACAACTTAAGAATAAGTATTTCTTTTAGGTTAACCTGAACTGAGTCAAAGCTAATGTTAACCTGCACAAGATAATATATATGTGTTGTGCCCTCTGAATGCAAAAATATTCGATTAAGTGATTTTACTAAAATGTAATTTCCCTCGTCACATCTAGATTTATAAGCGGAAAAATCTATTTGTGGGAATTCAGTTAAAATAATACATTTCCTAATTTTCCTAATCGTATATCTTTTTTCTTTTTAAGAAAAAAATTTAGGTGAAGGGATAACATTCCAATTTAGGATTAAAGCAGATCTCTTAACTCACAGAGCACTTATACAAATTCTTATAGATAATTTATCAAATGGGACATCACCAGAAATCGAATCTACATTATGCAATTATCATAGAAAGAAGGTGACCAAATGAACAAAACTTTATTGGCAATCATATATATTTTTTTTATAGTTAGTTACTTAGCTCCTTTTAGTTCGAAGGCCACTTTTAACATCAATCTATTTTAGAGTTAATAAACAAAATATTTTTAGTAAATAAATTAATTAATAATTATAATAGTATAAATTTCAAAAAGAATTATACGAAAAATTCAGAGGATTCAATTTTATTATTAAGAGGTGAGACTTGCTATGATGGGCCTTACTTATGTTTTCGGTTTTTAATTTTGTTATCTCTAGCGCTCTTTTTTTTATTTAAGGGTAAATTACACTTTAGTACCTTGTAGTTTGACCTTATTTCACTTTGGTACCCTGTAGTTTAGAAAGTGACATTTTGGTACCATGTGATATTTGTTGTTAACACAAAGGGACCCTGTGGTTTAACATGCTGATGTGGCTCCATCTTAACCATTGATTTCTCATGAATCTAAGCCGTTGATTTTTATTACATCCTAACCATTGATTTTAATTTTTTACATTTGATCTCAACTGTTTCTCATCTAATCTAAGCCATTGGTTTTTCTTTTTAATCTGATCTGAGTCCTTGGTTTCTTCTTCTTCTTCCTTCCCCCATTCATGTGTTTGGTACAAAAAAAAAAAAACAATTCATATGTGAATGAACCGTGATCCTTTCACTTGCTAAATTCTCTGGCATTCCAATTAGGAGAATTGGGATGGGGATTTTGCTGCTGGGAGCATTGTGGATTAAAAAGAAAAACCAATGGCTTAGATTAGATGAGAAACAGTTGAGATCAAATGTAAAAAATTAAAATCAATGGTTAGGATGTAATAAAAATCAACGGCTTAGATTCATGAGAAATGATCAATGGTTAAGATGGAGCCACATCAGCATGTTAAACCACAGGGTCCCTTTGTGTTAACAACAAATACCATATGGTACCAAAATGTCACTTTCTAAACCACATGATACCAAAGTGAAATATGGTCAAACCACAAGATACCAAAGTGTAATTTACCCTTTATTTAATGTAATAATTTTTTTTTTTAAAGAAAACAATGCCAAGTTGAACTTTTCATATGTTTCATATTATGGAGGTGCATGACTAATATAGGTAGGAACGGTTCATGGTTCAAGTTTTTGTTTTTTTTTAAGGAATTGTTCAAATTATTTTTTATTATTATTTTGGCTAGATGGAATGATTCATGTTGAAAGTTTAAAAATAGGGAAAAGGTCAGCATATCTAAATTAATTAATTAATATTAACCAACTCTCGCTGCTGATCCCAAATATTTATTTTTTTTGGTCCTTAATTAATGTATAAGTAAGACCAACCACTCCTTGATTACTAGCTATCTCCATTCAAAGCCATTCAGATCCCATGGCTTCATTACAAGCCTATTCTCTACTTTCTTCTTCTTGTTGTTGTTTAAAGAAATCAGTGAATATTGGCAATAATGTCCCAAGATTTCTTCCATATGTATCAAGGAGAAAGCTAATTCAGGAATCAAAAGCATCCATAAAAACAATCCTGCCTGTGGAAGAGAATAATAATCTCAATAATTTTACAACACAAATAGATAATGATGATGATTTTGGCAAAGCCCACAAGTCCAATGTTGTTGAAGAACTATATGCAATTTTAGAGGCAGTTTGTGACAGAATTGAAATGCACCACAACGTTGGGGAGCAACGTGACAATTGGAACTCCCTTCTTTTGAACTCCATCAACATGATCACTCTCGCGGCTACAACCATGGCCGGTGTGGCTGCGTCCTCGAATTTTCCTGACTCGTTAGCTCTCAAATTATCCTCCACTCTTCTTTTTTGTGCAGCCACAGGGATGGTAGTGGTCATGAACAAAATCCAGCCATCACAGCTCGGTGAGGAGCAACGAATTGCTAGGAGATTGTTCAAGCAACTTCAAACCCAAATCCAAACCAAAATTGCACTAGGTAAATTAACCTCAGAAATCATCAGTTTTCAACTGCGATTATTAGTTACCTTTTATTTTTACATCTTAACTTATATACTCTCGACTCTTCTTACCAGGAAATGCTACTGAGGAAGACGTCAAGAGCGCGATAGAGAAAGTTTTAACACTGGACAGAGCTTACCCACTTCCTATATTAGGAGGAGCTATGCTCGAAAAATTTCCCTCTAAATTCGAGCCCGGAATTTGGTGGCCTTCAATTTCTTCATCATCATCATCATCATCATCCCAATCCCATAAGTTAATGAAGAATGATGATGAGAATGGATGGAGTGAAGAGCTGGAATTGGAAATGAGGGAGATCATTGAAGTACTAAAGAGAAAAGACATGGAAGACTATGATAGGCTAGGAAACATGGCTTTAAAGACCAACAAAATCTTAGCCATTTTAGGCCCTTTACTCACTGGGATTGCAGCTTTAGGTTCAATTGTAGGCAATAATGATGATCATAATAACATTGTGCCTGCTGTTGCTGGAACATTAGCTTCTGTAATTAATGTGTTACAGCATGGAGGACAAGTTGGGATGGTGGTTGAAATGTACAGAAATTGTGCAGGATTCTTTAAGCTTATGGAAGAGACAGTTGAAGCCACTCTTGAAGAGAAAAACTATGAGTCAAGAGAAAATGGTAACATCTTTGAGATCAAGATGGCTTTGCAATTGGGAAGAAGTGTATCACAGCTTAAAGAACTTGCCTCAAAATCTGCTTTCTCTCGTGCTCAAGGAACCGACATAGATGAATTTGCCAGCAAAATCTTCTAAGTTTCTATATATCCTCATGCCTTACAAATTTATCATATTAATTTCTGTATAGTGCTCATCTCACTTGATAATTAGTTGAACTATACTTGTAATTATTTGACAAAGTTATTTTTTTGGGCCGCTCATAATGTAATTCTATTACAAAATCTTATTTTTCAATATAGAATTTTTAGATGTTGTTGTAATATGGTACCAATTCTGTTAGAGTTTTAGTTTTTCTGTTGTTCAGTTAGGCAGTTATTTCTGTTTCATTATTACATTTGCTGTTTAATATAGCTTATGTAATTTTCTGTTAGTTAGTCAGTTAGTTAGTTAGTTATGCAAAGGTATGAGTTATAAATACCTTGCATTATGCCCTCTAGGCATATTCAGTTTTTTGTACTATTCAGTTTTAAAAGGTGGAATAAAAGTGCCAGAATTATTCCCCTCATTCTCTCTCTCTCTTTTCCCTCATTTCTCTTTCTCTGAATATTTTCTTTTCTGTGTTCTTATCCAAGAACCTGAGCTAATCTGGTTCTAGTGATTTTTGTGGCTGAATACCTTACAGATGTATATTTGAATTTTCAAGCTGCGAAATTCAATCAACTTGGGAAACAAGCAAGTGATCATCTATGTTGATTCTATATGGTCAAAATTCTTGAACTACAGGGCTAATCCGGTTTTGGTTGTCAAATTTTTTTTTTCATTTGTTCCACAATTAGTCCAAAATATGATTATGTTTAGTTTATGTTGTTATATCTAATGTGGACAACTGAGTCTGAAATAGATTTCTCTCATACACATTCTACTAAATAAGTTAGCTTAGAGACAAATAGAAAAATCTGGTAAGGTTTGACTAAGTAAAAAAGAAAACATTTGTGCTATAAATTTGACTTTCATACTAAAACTAATCCATACATTCCTATATAATATGGTGGATTTGGCCGGAAAACTCTCCTAATTGATTCACATTCATTATTTGAATTGTGGTTTGATATATTTACTTTACGAATGTACTATTGTTTACTTAATCTGTTTTAAGTCTTTGGCCTTCGGGTCATTGACTAAGGAAAAAGAGACGTTCATTAAATATTCAACTCCGATAACGTTGGTGACAGGGTGTGTATTTTGTACATACTATTCAACAAAAATCAACTTTAGTTTGACCATATATATAAAAATGTATGTTCAAAGACTCAAGTACGTATACGCGGTAAATTTATTTGATTATGAGAAAATCTATTTTTTGTCCCTTAATTGTTACGGAGTCAACAATTTAGTCTTTAAATTATAGGAAAATATGAATCAGTCACTAAATTTTACACCATCGTCAACCTTTTGGTCCCGGAGTTGTTTGAAAATACAAATCAATCCCTAAAATTTACATCACTGTCAACCTTTTGATTCTTGAATTATAGAAAAATACGAATGAATCCCTGAATTTTACACCACAGTCAACCTTTTGGTTCCTGAGCTGTTAACCATTGTGGATCTTTACACCACAGTCAGGGATTAAAAGGTTGACGGTGGTGTAAAATTTAAGAATTGATTCATATTTTCTTACAATTCAAGGATCAAAAGGTTGACGATGGTGTAAAATTCAGGGACTAATTCATATTTTCCTACAATTTAGGGACTAAAAAGTTGATGTGGTGTAAAATTTAGGGATTGGTTTGTATTTTTCTACAATTTAAAGACTAAATTGTTGACTCAGTAACAATTTAAGGACTGAAAAGTAAGTTTTTCTCTTTAATTATATATCTTCATAAACCAAGTTTGAAGTTTGTTGATATATAAAAGGAATACATAAAAGAATTAAAAATTTTATATTTTAACTGACTAATTAATTTACAGTTTTAATTGAATCTAAATTGTAATATAAACGGTCTTTTGAACATTGACCCAACTTTTAGGTTATGTAGGGTGAACTGTTTAACCTGTTTCTTTTTCTTTTTCAGTTAAAGACAAATACTCATATTTATCTCATTGTCAAAAGTATGAGGTAAATTATAAATTAGGTTTAAATATTTTAGGACAAAATATTCAAAATATTTAAATTGCATAAAAAATAACATTTAGTTTGATTTTCGTTTCAAACAATTGAATATAATTAAGTTTTTTTCGTTTTAAATTTGAATATAGCAAATCTAGCATGTGTTATTTTTTATGAATACTTTCTTTATTCAACTAAAATTATCAACAAAAAATTGAGTTTTGAAAGTAGGCCGCTCGTTTTACAGTCGAACAAGCAAAGTTAGTCATATCTATCTCGTTTTAAGTTTGAATCTGACAAATTCTTAATGAGACTTTTTTTTTGCCTAGTTGAAACGGTTAACAAATGAGATTAAAACGAGCTCAAAAGTTGGTTATAGTCTCAAAACACTTTTGAACCCAATTTGATCTCATTTGTTAACGTTCCTAATTAGACAAAACAAGAACCCGTTAAGAGTAATTCGTATCTTTGAATTCGTTGCATTTAAACTTGAAACGAGATATAAGACCAACTTTATTTGTTTGACCATAAAATAAATGGTCCACTCTTGATGATCTCATTTTCTTACAACTTCAACTGAATACAGAACATACTTGTTAGAAGCAACATGTAACTCTAGACTTGTTATATTCGACTTGTCATCACGTGTTTTGAGTTGTGACCAATATTTTATTTGTTTTATCTTAGTTCTACATGTTTCCATACATTTTTATTTTTAGTCTTAAATTCACTTTTGGAGCATCATTTGAACTTGTTTGTCAATAATCCCAAATAAATAAAGAAAAATTTCTAAAAAATAACACATAATTCCGAATTTGACCCATTTGAATTTGAAACTAAGAGATATAAACCATCTTTACTTATTTAATCATGAAACAAATTATCTAATTTTGATATCTGATTTGACTTACGTTGCTAAATTATTAATCTAGTTAAAATTTTATAAAACAAATTATGAGGGCTAAATTGAAAAAAAAAATAATAAAAAAGAGTAAATTTTAAAAAAATGAATATATGAATAATGGAATAGAGTTTTGGTCGTATAAGAAATTATTAAAAATAACAATTACAAGTTCTAAAAAATGATAATTGATTTTACAATTCACTTGAATTCGGGTCTAAACTCTAAATCTAATATCAAAATTCAAAAATAAAAAAGTATAATATTGTACTATCCTAGAGGCGAATCTTGTTGAGTTCGAGGAGTTAGAAGAAAAGAGAGTTGGCTTACCTGCCTTGGCTGCTCGCGTCGGCGCGTTGGGATTCGGGACCATCCGATTTGAGAACAATTTTCAATAATAAATAATAGGTTGAAGGTTCATTTTGGTCCTAAATATATGCCTTAATCTTTATTTTGGTCAACTATGTTTTAAAATGTTCAAATTAGTCCAAATGTTGTCAAAATGTTTCATTTTGGTCCAAACTAATGAATATGGCTCGTTTCAAGTTCAAACATGACGACTTTAGAGCTACGTATTGTTCTCAAAGAGTACTTTCTCTATCTAATTGGGGCCGTCAACAAACGAGGTTAAATTGATCCTAAAAGTAGACTGCTCGTTTCATGGTCAAACAAACAAAGTTGATCATATCTCTCTCGTTTCAAATTCGAACGAGACGGATTCAGAGTTACAGTTTCTCTTAACAAGCCCTTCGAACTTGAGATGAGAAAGCAGAGAAATATGACCAAATTCAATAATATGAAACCAAAATGAAACATTCTACAAACATTTAGGACCAAAATGAATCATTTTGTCAACATTTATGACCAATTTGAACATTTTGAAACATAATGAACCAAAATGAACATTAGGGCATATACTTAGGACCAAAATGACCCTTTTACCTAAATATAAAACCATATGCTTCCAACACTTATTTCTGTTATTTGTCGAAATTATTTTAAGGCCAAAGTCTTATTTTGGTTCCTCAGTTATGCTCAAAGTTCTAAATTGGTCCCTCAGTTATTTTTCGTTCCATATTGGTCCCTCAGTTTTCCAAAACTTGGCACATTTGGTCCCTCAAACGTTTTTTATCCATTTTTTCGTTAAAAAAAGGGAAAAATAAACTTTCATCCCCAAAAGTTTGATTTTCTTATGTTAAAGTCCTTTTCTTTTTACAATAGGATCAAAATGTAAGTTAATGAAATAAATTAAGACTTTAACTGAAGTTGCCCAAAAACACAAATTCTTCATCTTCCTCCCACGTCTGTCTCTCTCCCAAGACTTCACTGATAACTCATCTCTCTCTCCAAAACTTCGCCATTGATGCCTCCTTCAAAATCTGTTAATAGCACAACCCATCATCACCATCATCACGGAGCTCCGAAATTAAGCCCGGTATGAAAGGATTACAGATCACCGGCCGAATTGTTGCGATTCTTCTCCAGTTTCGGATATGCCTAAATCGTCGGAATCGCCGGCGACGGTGGGATATTATGGTCGGAGCCACCGTAGGAATGCATCGGAGGTGGTGGATACGGTGGCTTCGATGCGAAGCTTGGAGTATGGGTTGAAGAAGAGCAGATCGATGGCGTTTGCTTCGAGAAACGAAGTGAGTGTGAGTTGGAGAAGGAAGAAGAAGGGGTTTTGGTCTAAGATTCTTAAATTACGAAAAAAGGGCACACACAATGTATTGACTTCTCTTCGTAGTATCCCTCATTCTCTACGGCTACTTCTCAACATCGAAACTGAAAAAAGAGGGGAAAATCAACAACTGGTCAAATCGATTCTGGAAACCGAGAAAATCATGTATTCATACCGGGCTTAATTTCGGAGCTCCATGATGATGGTGATGATTGGTAGTGCTATTAGCAGATTTTGAAGGAGGCATCAATGGCGAAGTCTTGGAGAGAGAGATGAGTTACCGGTGAAGTCTTGGAGAGAGAGAGACAGACGTGGGAGGAAGAGGAAGAACTTGTACTTTTGGGCAAATTCTTAATTTATTTCTTTTACTTACGCCTTGATCCTATTGTAAAAAGAAAAGGACCTTAATATAAGAAAATAAAATTTTTGGGGATGAAAGTTTATTTTTCCCTTTTTTTTTAACAGAAAAATGGATAGAAAACGTTTGAGGGACCAACTGTGCCAAGTTTTGGAAAACTGAGGGACTAATATGGAACGAAAAATAACTGAGGGACCAATTTGAAACTTTGAGCATAACTGAGGGATCAAAATAGGACTTTAGCCTTATTTTAATATAGATTTGGGAGACCATTCCGGACTATTCGTTTTCTACTTCATTCTCCTCAAAACTCACCTTTGCCTTCCTCACTTCTCTTCTTTCCTCCTCTGCGTCCATCCGGTCTGATAACAACCATTTTGTCTCGTTTGGTTTGGTTTTCGCGCTACTAGAATTTAATTTAATTTTGTTCATTGAGCATTGAGACTCGCAATTGCTGCTTTTCTGATATGTATAGTTGTTCACTTATTCTCTGATAGGAAGGGTATTATGTGGGTAATCATCAGGAGGAAAGTAGCAACTCGTGTCTCCTCTGCGGCGGTAAATAAACTTCTTGATATTAGTGTTGTTGTCTCTTGCTTTTACTGTATACGAAAAATTTGTTTCTGGAATTACCCTTTTTGTTTGGTGGGAGTGATCAGGTTTTGAAGCAGGCGGTGCAGGGGAACCAAGCTCCATGTTCACGGCGTTATGCTACCACAGCAAAAGAGGTAGCTATGAATCTCCATACAACTTGTGATGAATCTTGAATTTGCTGGATTTTTCTTGTAACTGTTAACCTTATATCACTCAGAGTTAGTAAAACATCTATTACAAACTTGTTGGGACTCAGACCACTGTGTATCTTGTTTTCTTACTAAACGGTAATTGTATTAAACTCATGCAAAAGCTGTGAGTGTTATAGAGCCTGCTTTCTAATGTTCTTATATGTTGAACTTCACAGCGATCACTACTTCTTGGAAGAGGATCATATACTGTAAGCAGTATTGACAACCAAGGATGTCTGGGTAATTTGCACTTATCTGTCAAGATGGATTTTTTATGTTGTCCTGCAGCTTTAGCCCATGTCTGTTATTTATATATATGACTTATATGAAGCTTAAACTTGATGACAGGGTCTCTCAATAATTCCAAATGTATCAGGTCCGTGACATCTGTCTGCTCGGAAACAATTTCGAAATGAACATAGATTTGTATTTCTTACTCTTCTAATTTCCAACATTAAAGCATCTTTCTGAGTTAATTTAACCCTTAACTTGTTTCTCTATATTTATTGCTACAGAGGCTTTATAACATTTCAAGCAGCTTCTCCTATGTCTCTTTGGAGTAGGTTCTATTCTTCTGAAAATGGTATGTTATACTTACTTTCCAAAGATGAATTTTTTTTTAACTACTGAATAAGTTAAAACACTTGGACATTTTTGTTGTTATGGTTGTTTTTCAGGAGATCTAACTGATGCTGTTGTGCCCTTTATGGGGGAATCCATTACTGATGGCACTCTTGCTAAGTTTTTAAAAAGTATGTTGTCTTTAAGACTTTTTTCAAAACTGGCCAAAAACGGAAATTAGTAAATAAACATTTGCCTTTGTGCATATGCGCTAAACTTCTCTGGTGATTATGGTTTCATATGAGAGCAGAGCCTGGTGATCGTGTAGAAGTTGATGAGCCAATTGCCCAAATTGAAACTGACAAGGTAGCCTGGAAAGTGATTTTTATACTTTTTCCTTAGGGAAAAATGTGCTCTCTGTCATTTCTGACCATGAAGTTCTTCCTAATTTCATTTTGTATGACACAAGTAGGTGACTATTGATGTGAACAGTCCAGAGTCTGGCATAATACAGAAGGTACCAATCCTATGGATTATATAAGGGCTATAAAATTTGATGTGTTAAATACTTTATCGCTTCCATTGATACAGGCATGGTTCTCACTTTCTTATTGTTTTCTTGAACATATGTCTAGCTTGTTGCAAGAGAAGGTGATGTTGTTCAGCCAGGTCATAAGGTAGCTGTAATTTCAAAATCTGGTGAAGGTGTCAAGCATGCTGCTTCTTCTGAAAAAGAACCCACCAAGGCAACCCCTGAGCCATCTCAAGTAGAGAAGCAAAAGGTGGCTGAAGAAAGTCCAAAGGTCCCACCTTCTCCTCCTAAGGAAAAGCCCAAAGCTTCATATGAAGCGGCACAGCTCTCTAAGTCCTCAGTCAAAGAACCTCAACTGCCCCCCAAGGAAAGGGAAAGAAGAGTGAGTTTTATCATCTTACCTTTGTTCTAATAAAGTTCTTCATCAACTATCCAACATATGTCACAATCTTTTTTTTTGCCTTCTCCAAATTATAATAACTCAGGTTCCTATGACAAGACTCAGGAAACGTGTGGCAACACGTTTGAAAGATGCTCAGAACACTTTTGCTATGCTAACAACATTTAATGAAGTTGATATGTAAGTTCTGTGTCCATACACCATATCATTAATTTTATATTTACATTTTAAGTACTTAGCTACTTGTATTTTCTGCTTGAACTGCAATAGTCAGTACGTTTAGATGTAGAATTTGTCAGTTTGTGTTGTTTGCAAAGTTTTCTGTATGTTACAGGAGACTGGCCTGGTTTAAACTTCAATTGATCATTTCTCCATGCTATATATTTTTAGGACTAACTTAATGAAACTACGAGCTGATTACAAGGATGTTTTTGTTGAGAAGCATGGTGTGAAGTTAGGACTTATGTCTGGATTTGTAAAGGTAGCAGTTGTGATGTGCTGTGCAGTTTGTTATGCTTCAATCATGCTTAGTTAATTATTATTTCATGCCATTTCAGGCTGCTGTAAGTGCACTCCAGCATCAGCCTATTGTCAATGGTGTCATTGATGGAGATGATATCATTTATAGAGATTATATTGACATTAGTATTGCAGTTGGCACATCAAAGGTGTGTATTTTTTAAAGTATATAGTTATTGTTAATAAGGAGTTCATATATCTTACAATACAATCGCATGAGATTTCATTCAATGTTTTAAGGGGATAAATTATAGCTTATTTGGGTATTATTATTAACACTTCAAAAGACAAAGTCGACAACGGACAACCTGTCGTGTTTCAGATTGCATCTTGGCCCTTGATTTAGTGCGAGATATGGAAATCAATATGGCTATTATTGATACTGGTGCGCTTTGTTAGGGCATGCAAATATTATTTTAAATTGTAAATTTATAAAACATAAAAAAATTTTACATATAGAATTATTTTTTATGGTCATAAAATTTATTAAATGTCTACATGAGTGAGTAGGGGAAAATGGTGGAAGGTAGTGAAAATTATATGAGAGGTTACATAAGGGTGGGAGAAATAGGAAGTTATTTGTTAAAAATTATTTTAATAGTAATTTATTCAAATAAATATATCAAATTATATATTATTGATATTGTAAATTGTTCTAGGAGGCTGACTTTCCAAAAGTTCCAAAGTCATATATAATAGTAAGTATAGATCGAACAATATCTATATTAATCTTTTTATCGGAATTGGTAAGTGAACTCCTTTTATTGTTATAAAAGCTAAAGCTTTCTCATTTATCATTAGATTTTCAATTTCATTATTTAGCATTTAGCAATAACCTCCATAGGTTCAATGCCTAGAGTTCTGTTAAAAATCAATTTGGTTGAATGATTTTTTTTTTCTTTTGGCCGTTGTCTGTTTCAAGATAGTGAGTGAGTCCACCCTTCCTTTCTTGTATTTCTTTTTCTACTAGTGTCTTCCATTTATAGCTTCTGTGCATTATAAATATGGTTCACTTATGTGGGAGTTCATTTCAAGGGTCTTGTTGTTCCGGTTTTACGCAATGCTACTCAAATGAATTTTGCGGAGATTGAGAAAGAAATCAACACCCTTGCAAAAAAGGCTAATGATGGTACTATATCTATTGATGAAATGGCTGGAGGTACATTCACCATATCAAATGGCGGCGTTTATGGAAGTCTATTAAGTACTCCAATTATCAATCCCCCTCAGGTATGTTGCGTAGATCATTCTTCCATTGTCATAACAGAGGTCAATTTCAGTGATCACATAAATGAGTCTTTCAAGTGATTAAAAATTAAGCCAACCACAGTACTGGATTCATGTTCCTTGTTCATATACAATGATGTCTTTATTTATCTGGAAGAAAGCTGATGTGTTTTCATATGAATATCTATATTTTTGTTTAATTTTGGCAGTCAGCAATCCTCGGCATGCACTCAATAGTGAATCGTCCCATGGTAGTTGGTGGTGAAATTGTTGCAAGGCCAATGATGTACATTGCTCTAACATATGATCATCGACTAATTGATGGTAGAGAGGCTGTCTATTTCTTGCGTCGTATCAAAGATGTTGTCGAGGATCCCCGGAGGCTGCTGCTTGACGTATGAAGTTGTTTGAAACAAGTTTTCATGTGTGCCGTCGATACAAGTTTTTGCTGGTGACCTGCCATAATTGACAGGGCATGTGAGAGGCCTCAAACTAGGTTAATTGTTTTGGTTCATTGGAAAGTTTTCTGGCTCCAGGCTCATCCTTACCGACTTGCTGCTTGGTTTATCTCCTGGTTTAATTTATTTCCACTGACGCTCTTTTGGGAAGATAAGAATAAGAGAGTTATTTCAAATATAGTGAACTTTCAATGGAGAAGGTCTAGCACACATCAATATCATTCATATGCAGAATTTTATTTGGCAGCAGTGTTCTTCACTTGCCTTGTTAATTACGCTTGAATTAGCCTTTTTACGAAACTTAGGCTTGGAGATACAATCCCATTACTAGTCATATTCTTGTGAACAATGAATTGGAATAGAATTGCCCACAAGTAGTGCCATAAAATGGTTTACCACTAAATCACAAGTTGGTGAACTTAAAGCAAGAATCCAAGATGAAATTTGTGGGTCATTATTTAGAGGTTTTGCCCGTCATATCACATGTCTGAGACAATTCCAAGATGACAAATTGATTTCAATTGCCATAACCAAAATATGCAAAAAAAAAAAAAAAGTGCCATAATTTCATCAAAAAATAAATGTGCCATAAGACGTTATGTGAGTAGGACAAGGGCATTAATTTGGTTACAACACAACATCATGATTATGTTTAAAATCGTCACATCAAGGAGAGTGACCAGACAAATGTTTCAAAGCTGAAACAACACCAAGCAAATCAGTCAATCAAGGCTTGTAGTATTTTGTTGGTACAAATGGCATTTTGGTGACGACTCCTTCATTCGATTTTCCTCTAATGATAATCTTCACTTTGGTGCCTGCCTTATGTAGCCCAGATTTCACATATCCCATGGCTATATTCTTCTTAAGGCAAGGGCTGAATCCTCCACTGGTCACTTCCCCAATTTCGTTCCCTTGTTCATCTTCAATTTTACTATGGCCTCTAGGAGGTGGTCCGGATGAGAAGAAACCGACGCGTCGAATCGAAGGACCATCTGCGAGCTGTTTCAGTATAACCTCAGCTCCAAGAAACCCACCTTCTGCTCTTCTTCTCTTCCCTATGGCCCATGTAAGTCCTGCTTCTATAGGTGTTATGTGTTGTTCCAAGTCATTCCCATATAAGCACAATCCAGCTTCAAGCCTTAAACTATCTCTAGCACCCAATCCTGTCAATCTTATCTTCCCCTCTGATTTCTCAAGGATTGCCTTGGCAAGATCCACTGCATGCTCTGAAGGAACAGAAATCTCAAATCCATCCTCCCCAGTGTAACTGAAAATCTCAGTCAAAACTTGAGTTATATGATGCTTAGTACTGTACTATACTAGAGATTATGCCCTCTGGGAAAAAAAGACAAGATTTTGAGTCTGTTTTGTCTAAAATAGACCCTCTCTATTTCTTAAAGAAATTGACAATGTAAATTTTGGAGGAAAAAGGACAATTAAAAGAAATAATAAGAAAAATAAACACTGACACCCACCTCAATAATAGGTCCATAACCCTTGTGTTTTTTTCTCTCTCCAAAACCTATATTGCCCATTTCCTAAGGAATAGAGGACCCAGATCCTCTATTTTGCCTAACTATTTAATTAACAAAAAGTGGCCTAGACCTTATTTGTTTTAGTTTTTATGTATTTGGCTGATATGAAACTAGTTTTGAATGATAGCAGAAAACTTATTTCTTTTATTGTTGCTGTGGATTTTGAGAAACTGAAACTAAATTTAAAAAAAATAATGAAAATAAGCAGATATTGAACCGCACACTTAATTTGCTCAAAACAATGAAAAAGAGTAGTTTTTGTTTTTCAACTTTATTGAGGTAGTTGGAGGAATTTCTAATGGAACATACCCTGTCCTTGTGAGAAAGCAATGTGAGCCATTGATATCCAACACACGAAACTCGCCAAAGTACAACTTGCTCAGATCATCTTTTGTCAGGTGTTGAAGAACAGGGGCAGCAAGAGGACCCTGAATCAGAGACATTGAGAAACCTTCAAGAATTGTTGCTGTCAACAGCATTTATAACCAAAACAGCTCTCAATTTACTTATGCCAAATTTGAAATGACTACTAAAATCAATTAAACAAGTGAATACCAATCATCTAATGACTGCACTACACATAGAAACTACCACCTGTATTCTTTAGGGATCAATGTTCCATCACTTTACTTAGAAGATAATTACTGTTATATGACTGCATGTCTTTAAAAGCCAAGCAGCAGAAGTTAGGAATATACATAACAATGGAAACACCCGGTAAAAATTGTATATGTTGTAAGTAGATGCCAATGTATACAGAGAGTAATGAAAGACCTGGAGAGCAAGAAGCGATCTCTCATCATGGATATGCCATGATACATCACCACCTTTGGCCTTGAATGCCTTCATATGGTGCTCAATATGAGCCAGATCTTTATCCCTACACCCAGCATTGACAACCAAGTATATGTGATCGTCCTTAACCTTGGTAATCACCGAATCATCGATAGCTCCACCTTTTTCATTTGTAAAGACAGTCAGTGTTCCGGTCCCGGGGGCAAGCCCTGCAACATCAGCAATCACAAGCTTCTCAAGGAATGGGACAGTGTCCTTCCCCTTGAGGCTTAGCCCACACATATGGGCGACATCAAATAGGCCACCATGTTCCCTACAGTTGAGGGTTGAATCCATGATTGAATCCTTGTACTGAATGGGCATGCTCCATCCAGCAAATGGCACCATCTTACCACCATGAGCAACATGGAAGTCATAGAGAGCTGTCTTTTTTAGCTCAGCTTCTGAGGCGAAATATCGACGAGCCACACCCTTCTTATCACTGTTGGCGAGTCGGCGGGTGATTGATTGCCCAAGTTGCCACAAGCTCCCCCTCATTTTCTAAGCAAAAAAATACCTGAGGAATATATGCAAGAGGTTGAAAAACAGGTTCAAGTAAGTTAACAGAACTAGTCTGGGAGTGACTTGCAAGGTCCTAAAGAGATAAATGTTATTGCATCAAGTCATTTTCAGCATATGAAAAGTATGATTACAAACAAGGCATTACATTAATATCCCTAAATAGAAAGGATCCAAATTCATAAGTAAAACAGAAACAAGTTGATGGCATTGCATTGAGATATTATGTTTCAAAGAAATGATCCAAACGTGACTGATACATGATATGATAAAAGAACAAGGATATTGCAACTCGCTAGATTTCAAAAGGGACATTCCTTAGAACAAGAATTACAGTTTCATTCATTTGTTATTTCAATCTAACCAGGCAATGTAACAAACTTTCATGGAGAATCACAGAATCAAATACATATATTCCCCAAGATTCGAGAATCATGGAGTAGTCAAGCATTTTTTCAAATTTCTAGATCTAAGAGACAATGCCCAGATTCATCAGAACATAGCAACCAAACACAGAGATCAATAAAAGGATAACAAAAACGATCCACAAAGCGAAATGCAAATGAGAAAAAGATAAAAAGTGGGTAGAAAAGAACACTGACGAGGTTTGGTTTCTTCTGTTGTGTGTCTGCAATTCTTCAGAATGAAGCAAATCTGGGAGCCCCAAAAGGGATTTGTCCAACACGAGGATGGTAAGAGAGATAACCTTTCTATATATACGTGTATGACATTCGAGCAAAATTTATCTGTATGAAAAATTGAATTTTTTTTATAGAAAAAAAAGCAAAAAAGAAAAGAAAAAGCGATTTGAAGGAGTTGGTGGCTATGAGGTGAGAGCCGAGAATACCCCATCGTTAGTGAGTGGTGGAAGCACTAGAAGACGAGGTTTTTCATATCCTCTCAATCAAACATTGCTTTTTGTGCACCCAAACTCTCCAACGGCTGTGATTATGTGAATTTGACGAGATTCTAAATTTTACCGCTGACATTGTGATTATTGGCCCGAGATTACTGTAAAGTGGGACTCACTTAGCGTAGATAATCAAAATTAGAGATTAGATCAAAATTTATAAATCAATTAGTAGGACCAGAAGCTAAGGGGTTCAAGGGAATGAAGTTTGTGGAGACTGCTACAAATCTACGAAAGATGGACATTTTGTTTTAAAGGTGTGTCGCTGTGTCCGATACTCATACGACAGACACATATTCATAAGTTTTAAAATATAAAATCATATGACAAACAATAGAAAATAATGACATAAATATTATGAATAAATATTATAATTTGTAAAGTTTTTATCAAAAATTATTGATTTTTAATTAGTTTTATATATAAATATATGTCGTGTCGTGTAATTTTAAGAATTTAACGTGTCGGTGTGTCCATGTCCGTATCGTGTCCCGTGTCCGTACAGTACATGCTTCATAGCTCCAAATAAAAGATGAGATCAACAATTAAATTAGAGAAAGTTTATTTTTTTTCCTAATGATTTACTCTTTAAATAATAGAAGAAATATACAATTTGATATCTAAATAATCACAATTTCCAATTATAAAATTCTATCTAATGAAGTGATATGCTCCTTAATTTCTAAGTGGTCTGATATATGTCCCGTGTGCCTCTCAAAGTTAAATGTATCCTTTAATGTTCATTTTGGTCCTTTATATTTTAAAATATTCAAATTGATCCTAAATGTTAACAAATTGTTTCATTTTGCTATTGAATATGATCATATTTCTCTCAGTTCAAGTTTAAATGTGACAAGTTCAGAGCTATATATGTATTGTTCTCAAAGAGTACTTTTTCTATCCAGTATGGGTCGTTAGCAAACTAGGTCAAATTGATCTCGAAAGTAGATCATTCATTTCATAGTTAAACAAACAAAGTTGATTATATCTCTCTCGTTTCACATTCAAATTCAGAAATATTTGTTACTCTTAACAAGTCCTTTGAACATGAAATGAGAGATGAGTGAAAAATGACCAAATTCAATAGTTTAGTACCAAAATGAAACATTTTGCTAATATTTAGGACCAAAATGAGCATTAGAGCATACATTTAGGACTAAAGGGACCCTTTGACCAAAAGAAAATAACATCATCAAAAGAAAACAACACTAAAAAAAAATTCTCAAATTAAACAAATTATAATGATCTCCTCAATCCATAGTGGCACAAATAATATTTAGGATTTGAAGAAGAGGAACACGATAAAAGAGAATATGGGAATGCAATCTGAGTGTTGATCGATTTGGGTAGCTCTAGTTGCAGTTCCAAATGGGTAACTGTTGCTATTAATATATAGACAGGTGCACTATTTAGCTCAATATCATAAAGTGAATTCTCCAAAAACATTTTATATATTATATTTCTTTGGATCAATATTGTCAACTCTTACATATCGATCTGTTAGCTGACATTTAACAATTAATCTCTAATTTTATTGGAGTTCACTATTTAATAAATACTCAGAACATGATGTTTAAGCAACTCAAATAAGTACCACATGTATTCATAGTTTATATATATAATATGTTTGATTAGACAACATAATAGTAAAAACATAAAGAAGAAAGTGAGATGATGATGATGTTAGAAGCTAGAAAGGCCTAGTGTGACGACCACTGGCTCTGCCACAGAGAAGGGCATTCTTAGGGATAGGATTTTCGTCCCTCAAAGAATTAGAAGATGTAAAGACCCTAAGATACAATTGTTGTCCCAGGTACTGTCTTGCCCAATCCTCAGACCTTATGTTCCACATTCCCACGTTGTCTAGAGCCATGTATATTGCTGTCCATGACTTTGGGTACACCTGAGTGGTGCATCTAGCGACAGTGTCCCTCAGATTGTAGCTATCTCTAGCTGTAGGACTCCACTGCCCACTACCAAACCTGAACAATTCACAACATATATGGAATGTTAAATCATAGATAGTAATTTAGCCAAAACCTCATTTTGGTCCCTGAACTATACCGTGAATCCCGTTTTGGTTCCTAAAGTAATTTTCTTCTATTTTGGTCTTTAAACTTTCTTACTTGTTCCACCATTAGTCCAAATCATGACTTTGTCTAGTTTTTGTGGCTATCTTTGAGCTGAACACTTGACATGAACAATTTCTCTTTTGTGCATGTCTTTATAAGTGAGTCTTCCGAGAGAGAAAGAAAATTCTTCTTAGAAAGAAAAATCAATCACAAATTTATTTTTAATTTGTGACTAAGAAGGAAAATTTTTCCTCTTTTTGTCAACAACCCACTTATTAGGACACCTTTGAGTAAGAAATTGTCCATTTCAACTGTCCACGCCAGAGATAATGATAGAAACCATATAGAATCACATTTTTTACTAACAGTGGAACAAATGAATAAAAAATTTAAAGACCAAAACAGAATGACAAATAATTTAGGCATCAAAACAGAATTCACCCTATAATTTAGGGACTAAAATAATGTTTTGAGCTAAAAAGAATTAAGTATATCCACAGCACAAGCTCACCCTACAACAAAGAAGGAATAACCATCAATATGCCATGACTGAACACTATCCTCCCAATTTTGGAACACAATCTCAACATAATCTCTGAAATTGGCACCCATTACTGATGTTTGGAGATAAGCATTATTTCCTCCAGAGGGATAGCTAGGGATGCTTCCAACATAGAAAACTCCAGGGATGTTGAAGTAATCAGCGAGCTTCAATGGAGTATCTGGAGTGAGATAGGAGACACTATTAACAGCATATCTCTGCTTGCCATTGATAATAGGAGCAGAGTTTGCAAGCATGATTGTTCGAGTGGGTTTGATCATTCCATAGTGGTAAGAGCCCTGAGGGTTTGGCCTTGGCCCACTTGCTGTTAGATTCCAACTGGTTTCAGGATCACCAAAACACAACATGAGAAAAACAATAATTCTGAGTATGAGTCAATCAAATGTAGGTTTAAGAGTAAATTAACAACTAGTTCTTTGAAAGATCACCCCGTTAACAATTACGGTTCTTAAAATATTGAAATACACAATTTAATCTTTGAACAAACTGAACAGTATACTTTTTAGTCCTTTTCATGAATTAAAGAGTATAATGTTTGGTTCTTTCAAAGACTATCTCGAGTATACCATTTGGTTCTTTCAGGAACTAAATTGTGTATTTCAATCTTTCAAGAACCGTGTTGTCAATTAAGTCATCTTTTATGAACCGAGTTATTAGTTTACTGTAGGTTTAACTAATTTCTCAATCCCTATAATTCAAAATCAAGTCCCTGTCATTTTCATTTTTGTCATTGAATCTCTATACTTTCATTTAATTACCAAGCAAAACCCTATTGTTATATAATTTGAAGAAAATCCAGAGCCTTTTCTTTTAACAAAAAAAAAACATTATAAAATTATTGCTTACTAGTTACTATGATGCTTATTAGATTTTCAATATGTCTAATCATAATTTTTGTTTACAAATTTAGTTGTTAAGAGACAAGGTTAAGTTGTAATTTAAAGGTAAGGTTTTAATAACAAATAAAATGAAAGTATAATGAACAAAAATTAAAACTATAGAAACATAATTTAAAAATGTATGTAAACTATAAGGATCAATGTATTAATTAAACCTAAAATGTAATAGGCTAATAGCAAATTAAATGAAGGTTCAAAGAGTACCGAATAGATCTAGCTTGGGTGAGAGATGAAAGAATATCAATGGTAGGTCCAAAAGGAACAGGACCAGAAACAGCCTTAAAAGAATTGCTGTAATGAAGAATAGCAGTTGTAGTGAGTATCCTTTTGGTGAATCTAGTGGACACAACAACATAGTAATCCTGAGGTGGTTGGTCAGCTGTGACCAACACAGAATAGGTTTGACCAAGATGGATGTCTAGGGAAGAATATGTGTTCTCAAGGGTATGTGACCCTTCCACTTCTACAAGTCTCATCTTGTGCCTTTGGATTCTCACATTTATGGATGTTGCAATACCCACATTTGATATCCTGAATCTGTAAGTCTTACCTGTGGATGAGATCAACAAGGTATTGCAACAATCAGGTATGAGCTATGAAACACAGACACAGACATAGATACAGAGACATCAATATGCTAAATTATTAAAATTACGTGACACGAACCCAACATATATGTATTTTAACAGGAGACAGAAAATGAAGAAACAGTTAAATATCCATAAATTTTTATAAAAGCTTAGAAAATTATAATATCTATTCATGAAATATGTTATATATGTCAATTTTTTTTTCTATTTTTGATTATATTAGAGTTGCAAAAAAAAAGAAAATTGATACTTATGAACATGTTTTGTAATGTGTCGAGCGTGTGCCAGACATGGAAATGTGTCAAACACAGATACTCTCTAAATGAAATGTGAGTGCTTAATAGGTTATGAGGTGACTAGTTACTACTTACTAGAGACAAAACAGAAATGATGGAAGAATGAATTATTTCATTGAAGAGAAATGATACACAGTGAGTCCTTACATAAGGAACTGATACAATGAACTTCCGAGAGTAACAGAAATAACAGAAACTGAAAACTAATAACAGTAAACCGTTATATAACTATGTCTATACTACCCTTATAGGACATGATATGATGGTACTTGAAACTTGGTGTGCAAAAATGAATGTGGACTATTATTAATGTTGAATACCAATAATTTAGTTAGAAAAGAAAACCAACCTTGATCAACTGTGAAAGTGTAACCATTCCAGCCACGTCCATTAATGAGTAGCCCATCAGGGAAAGGAAGATTATGACCATTGTCAAGGAGTCTTGCTAGCCTCTATATATTAGCAAACAAAGAGTAAGTAAGTAAGTAAATAAAAAAGCAAGGGAATGAGATTCAAATGAAAGTAAAGGAAGGAAATTATTAGGTCAAATAGTTATTTTGGTCCCCAAACTATGAGGTCAGTTTCATTTTGGTCCTAAAACTATTTTTTGTTCTGTTTTAATCTTCAAACTTTCACATTTGTTCCACCGTTAGTCCAAATGTAAAAGTTTGAGGACCAAAACTGGACAAAAAATAAATTTAAGACCAAAATGAATCCGAGTTTGAGGACCGAAATCAAGTTTTGATCAAATTATTAAGGCCAAAGTGCACTTTTAGTCCCATAACTTTTGCTCAGGTCTCAATTTGGTTCCATAACTTTTTTTGTTGCACTTTTAGTTCCATATTTTTGCAAAAAGTTGCAAATTTGGTCCCGTATCACTTTTGGTCAGGTTGCAAAATTTGTCCCATATTTTTGCAAAAAGTTTTACCGTTAGTCTCACTTGATCCAAATATATGAGACCAATTCTGCAATCTGACCAAAATATATGAGACCAATTCTGTAACATGACCCAAAGATATGGGACCAAAAGTGTAACACGGGACCAAATCTGCAACTTAAGCAAAAGATATGGGACCAAAAGTGCAAAAAAAAATTTATGGGACCAATTTGAGACCTTAACAAAAATTATGGGACAAAAGTACACTTTAGCCAATTATTAATTAGCAATGAATGAGTTACATGGTAATGAATCTTGAACCAGTCTCCAGCAAGAATGGTGAAGTCAGCAGAAGGAGGAGGGAAAGGTACAGGAATCTTTGGACGGCTCCAAATTCTAATGCCACCAAAACCACCACCAGCTTTTTGCATTCCAATAGAAGGAAAGTAGAAAAAACTTCCAATTTGGTCCTTAACTTGCAGATTGTATGTGAAGTTCTTTTCAGGTGGGATTGGACAGTTTGTTCCAAAAACTCCATCTTGCCATGAGTTCCTCCTCTGCTGTAAACCATTCCTGCACAAAAATCAATTAGTAAAAACAAAGAGATGATGAAGGATTTTCAAATAAGAGAACAATTTTACATGAGAAAACTTTTCTAATTAAGAAAGGAAAAGCAAACTTTTTTTTTCTATCGGTGCTTTTTAAGTTCTTCCTCTTTCTTATGCGAAAATGAACAAAATCTTGACTCTAGTTAAAGAAATCTATTATATGCGGTTGGTAATATTTAATTCCTATTTGACCAATTGCTCAAGCTTATAGATGCATGCCCTAATCATTTTGTGCAAGATGCAACCCCCTATGTTTTGTTTAATGACCACTTTAGCCTCTTAAATAATCAAATATGCCTATTTATTATTGGAAAAGAATAACTTGATAAATGCAGACACTTATTTCCCCTTATTTTTCCTGCAAATCCAACTTCCCAATCCCTGGTATCTCACTTATTATTGCAGAAATTAAAGATCTTTCTTCTTTTTGTAATTTTTTAAAGGAATCTGAGACAATTAATGGAGAGAGAGAGAAGGAGAAGAAGGAAGGATGAATATTCAAAGATTAATTTACCAAGAAATGAGGAGTGGTTCTCTAAGGTAGTTGTACACACTTATAATCAAGTTATCATTTGTGACAGCATCAATTTGAGGCCCTGGAAACTGTCCATTGATTAAAATCCCCTGCAAATTAAAGTTGAACAAGAAAAATGCCACATTAAATGAATCCAAAGGTTTTGCCCAATGAAGTAAAGAAGAAAGTAAATGAGGTACCTGTTGCTTAACGCCAAGAGGGTAGATATCACCGTTAGTGACTTTCCAAGTGAGGAACCTATATGGGTCATCACATTGGACTCCATGAAAAAGAAAGAGAAGCAAAAGAATGAGAGAAGGAAGAGCATTGGGGGATATCATTTTGGGGATACACTTTCTTCTGCCACACCAGGTTTAACAATAATGGAGGATATATGATAATGATAAAAACAAATACATATATATATATATATGTATATATATATATATGTATTATATTGTGTTGCTGGTAATGGAGGAAGAGTAGATCTGTAAAGTGCAAGAGTGAATGAAGAAGCAGCTCAAATAGGTGTAGCTAGCTCTCCTCACTCTCAAGTCTGAACTTGCATTGCATATTATCTATCTACTTGTACTGTGTTGTATAGTTTTTTCTTCTTTTAGGATATACAATTTAGATAAATTGAGTCTCTGTGAATGTTGACAAAAGTATTTATAAATTTTCTACAAACAAAGTCTTTGTAGATAAAACTCCTTAATTTGCTAAGAAGGAGTGATATATTTGGTTAAAGCTCAGATATTCTCTAATTCTAATAAGATACGAAAAAAAAAATCTCAATTTTACGTGTTATGAGTCAATTCTTTACTAATTATACTCAATTTTCTTACTTTGGTTTCTCAAGGTATCCTCCAACCCGCTGGCCAATTAGTTGCTGCATACACAAGACGGAATTCGAACCCCCGACCTTGCTTAAGCGACTTAATAAGCTTGACTACTAAGCTAAGCAAGCTTGGTTTCCATTTTCTTACTTTGAGTGACAAGAAAGAAGAGGAGAGAGGAGACAGTGGAATTCATTTCACTTTTTGTTTGGGAAGAGATGGCATATGAGTTGTCAGTAGTAGTACTGAGTAGAGACAGTAACCAATGAATGTGGGAGGACTGATTACTGCAGGAGGAGAGGATCTAGTGCGGCCGACACCAAACCCCCCATCATGCACCAACCATCTTTCATCACATGGATTCTAAGAACATACAGACACAGTGCTCCCTATAGAACTTACTCCCTGAAAATTTGCTAAACCATTCCACATTAATTTTGCCTCACCTTAAAATCATGGGTTGTTATTCTTTAGTATGATATACTAATAAAAGAGTTGTAACCAAAAGTATTATATATGACTTATAATTCAAATTAATATTCTAAGTAATTAAGAAGGACTGTTTCACATAATAATTATTGGACTTTTTTTTTTCCTGATATACTTAAGACTTGTTGAGTAATAAATACTCATTTCATATCATCTTATGTATACTTGAATAAAAAAAAGTTATGTACCAAAACAAAAGGGGATCATAAATTGAAGAGTAAAACCAATTATTCATATACAAAAGGACGTAATTTCTTATAATTTCAAAGATTGAATCATTAAAAATATTTTATTTATTGTATTAGTACTCTGTTATAATTAGGATTAAGGAGGCTTGGTATTTACAGTTAGTTCAGATATGTTGTACGTAACTCTCTGAACATGTTGCGGGGATAGCTCAGTTGGGAGAGCGTCAGACTGAAGATCTGAAGGTCGCGTGTTCGATCCACGCTCACCGCATTTTTCGTTTTCTCTTTCTCTCTTTATCCTTTTCGTCACCTTTCTCTTTTGTTTTTAGTGCTCCTCCTGTGTCTCTTCTGTTTGATTGTTTCCTTTGGTTTTGCTGTTTCTTTTGTTGCTTTTATATACTCACTGCTCAGTTTGGGTTCACTGAGTGTGTGTGTTTCTAGCCAAAAATAAAATGTTTAAGTGTAATTTTGATCCCATAATTTTTATTCATGTCTCAATTTAGTTTTATAATTTTTTTTCTATTTTTTTGTCTCATATGAAATATGATAATACTGATGAAGAATAATACTGATCCATATGATACAGTGATACACCAAAGGAGGTTCAGTTTAGTTCCTTCTGGCTTCCTAGCTACCATATTTGAAGCTATTGCCAGCATGTATTTGAAGCACATAAATGTGCCAAATCATAATATTTATTTCCAAATTCAATGTTTCTTTTTTTTTTTTCAGGTTAATTTAGTAACTATCATGATAAAATAAATCTCTAAATGAGCTCCTACTACGAAATGGATAAGTAATAAGTTATGACTATGACTATATATTCGTCCCCAGATTAAATAATATAAAAAGTTTTAAAATAATTTATTGGCCAAAAACCAATTTTGGTCCATAATATTTACTCTAAATTCTGTTTTGGTCCTTAATATTTTTTTTTGTTCCATTCTGGTCTTTAATGTTTCTTAAAGTTTCATAATTGGTCCCTAACTATTGAATGTGGTCATATCTCTCTTGTTTCAAACCCGAACCCAATGAAATCAGAGCTACGAGTTAAATGATGAGTTCTTTTTTTGTCTAGTTGGAGTCATCGGCAAACGAAGTCAAATCAAACATGAAATCGAACTTCAAAATGGGTCGCTTGTTTCATGAATTCAGTCATATCTCTCTCGTTTCAAGTTCGAATGCAACGAAATAAGAGCTACAAATTAGTCTTTACAAACTCTTTCTCTAATTGGGGCTGTTGGCAAACAAGGCCAAATAATACTCCAAAAGTGAGTTTGGTCAAAATATCAATATTAGACAGAAAAAATTTGTCAAGTGTTGAAGCTCCAATTTCGTTGTAGTCGGACTTGAAGCAAGAGAGATATAGCCGAATTGATGAAACAAGTTGCTTATTTTTTAGCCCGATTTGATCTCGTTTGTTGATTACTTGAACTGGGCAAAGAAAGAACTCATCAAATTTAACCAGTAGCCCTAATTTCATTGTGTTCGTGTTTGAAACGAGAAAGATATGACCATATTCAATAGTTATGGACCAATTATGAAACTTTTAAGAAATATTAAAGACCAAAACAGAACAAAAATGATATTAGGAACCAAAACAGAATTTAAGATAAACATTAGGGACCAAAATAAGTTTTTGGCCGGATGTATTTTAAGCCTACTTTAGGGTATCCACGCCGCCTTAGTACATAGTAGAACTGGATACCATTCAAATCTAAGATTTTGCATTGAAAGCCATTTATATGGGAGTTATTAAGGGTAACACCTAATTCAAAGTACAATGAGGCCTCTAAGAAGTAACGACTGTAAACTTCAGAACCAACTTAGGGTCCGTTTGGTTGGGTTTGAGGCAGGTAAAGGAAAGATTTTTACAAGGGAAAAATTGTGAGGGAAAGGAAAAGTAGTTGAGAGAATGTAAAGTAGGTAAATATTGAAAGTGTTTGGTATAAAAAAGGTAGAGGAGGGAAAGTAAAATAGATATAAAAAGAAAATGACAAAAATGCCCTTCCCACAACCACCATAAGACCACCGGCGCCGCCACCCACCGCCGCCGTCTACGGTGGCCGGCGACGCCGTCAATCGTCATCCACCGCAGTCCATGGTGGCCGGCGCCGCCGTCTACGGTGGTCGGAGCCACTGTCCACGGTGACCGGCGACGCCGTCTACGGTGGCCGCCGCCGCCGTCCACCACTGTCGCTGCCGCCGGCCACCGTCAGGGGAAGAAGATGGGATGGGAGTGAGGGGCAAATTAGGAATTCTACCATAATTCCCTAAGTAGACTTGGATTACATCAGAAATGTGAAGTAAAGAAAAATGGCCTATGTAATGTAAATGCCTTTACATTGTAATCCACTTTACAGAGCATATATTGTCATACCAAACACATGAAAATCTTGAAATTTGTGTCACTTTACAATGCAAAGGCAATTCCTATGTACCAAACGGAGCCTTAATGAAGGGTCCCCAGCATCTTAATTCGACGATTTTACGATTCATGCATAATGTTGGGGTTACCATTTTAAAAAACCAGGAACCGTTATCACCCCAAAAAAATGAAAACCAAGAATCGAAGGATGTCGGCAAACAATAAGCAAGGTCACTAATTTACACTCAAGCCTCTGATATCGACCCAAGACACATCACTAACATCGTATCATGATTCATGACAAACTTTGAAGGGTTTGTTAAAAAGGAAGCCAATTTATTAGCTAGGCCTGAACCCTTAACGACTCTTGCTTGGCCTAAGTAAATTTCAGAATCATTTTGTTTTTGTTAATTTCATGAATGAAAAAAGCAATGGACAGAGATGCTTAGCATTGAAAAGTTAGAGGTATTTCCAAAAATAATGCTTTTTGTCCAAGAAGTGGCCTCAAATACAATAATTATTTACATTTTTCCTGCAATTTATACAAAACTGAAAGCAAAGCACGCTGTAGTAATGGATGGCAAAGACGAAGAAAACCAGCTTTGCTAAATTGGCATAGCATCACTTACTAAATTTTGCCATTTCTGTAGTCTATACAAAACACCATGCGAAGCACGCTTTACAAAATGGCAGAGATTGAGAACTCTATTAGAAAATTTTAGAATTGCATCACTTACTAGTTACTACTTACAGAGATTGTCAAGCCTGTAATCTTCACAAAACTGCATGCAAAACATGCTTTTGAAATAGCAAAAGAAAGAGAACTCGAGCTTAGTTTCACCAGGAACTGCATTACTTTCTATTTGCTAGTAATTGTCAAAAGCAAGCCATAATGATCACTTGGCAAAACAGGAAGCACCAGCTGCTTCATCTCTTGTCGCACTTTCTTCTCTTTGATATATGACACATCAGGTATTTCATTCGTCCCAACCATGTCAATACTGCTTATCTTGAAATCCCGTAAACAGCAAAGAAATCGATCTAACCGCTTCCGAAGGGTCCGGTTTCCTGACAACATCAGGTTCGACTTTGTATCGTATGTCCATCCGGTTTCCGTTGGCCTAAGTTGAGACCATGCATCAATCCACCCATCTTGTAAAGGAAACTGACCATCCAGTTTGTCATCCCAGTTCATGTCACCTCCAAAAACAACATTTGGATACTTTTTAAGAAGATTTACTGCCTCGTGAGCCTGCTCTACACGCTCCTTGCTGAACATCTGATCCCATTTTGGTGGGGCTGGACAGGGACTCTCTAGATGGCTAGTGGCAACAACAAATGATTTCCCATTCACAGCTTCAATCTCAGCAATGCAAAGTTCTCTTCCCATTATAGAATTGCGGAAGGGTTTGCTGCTGAAAGATTTAACCGACAGTTTGCTTAACTGCAAATGATTTTTCGGATATGTCAGTAAAGGAGAACTCCCTCCACAGCACATACAAGTGCTTGTTCAAAAAAGTACATAGCTATAAGAAGACACTCAGAGAAATGCCGATACAAGTTTGGGAAGTATATATTATGAATATGGCTATAAAAGTTACAAAAACACAAAAAAACAAGTTTAGTCCCACTTCCTAAAGACTCCACTTTACAAATTGCATGATAGCAAGAAAAAGCAGCTAGCACTTACACCTAACTACCTTTTACATCTGAAAAAGTGAACCTTAAAAATTATATTCAGGTCATGAGTAACATTCCCATTATCAAGCTAAAAGCAGATTCATGTGCTCGATTTGAATAACTAAATAATAAATGGTACTTGCATCAGGATTCACCAGCCAGATGATACAATTAGATAAAGCTGTATAAATATAGATGGGAATGTGAAACTGACCGCCATACAAAAATATGCTCTTGAATGAGCCTTGTCATCAGAAACTGAGCAATTATATGCATTCCACCAGATGGATTGCTTAAAAATGTCAAATATGTTAGGAGTAACCTCCTGCTCAACAATTAGTCAAGATCAGTTGAAGAAACATAATTCCAAATAGTAGTAAAATAATATATTGATACATTAATAGGAAACCTGAAAGCATATTAAATCTGGACTATGCTGCTGAATAATGTCACCAATTGCTGTCATCCTCTTATAAACCTCCAAGTCTTCCCGGAACCAAACATTGTAACTTAAGATCTTCAATGAACAGAAGGCTTCGCCTAAATCCTCTGTAACAAATTTAATTTTGCATTTAATTTTGTATACATTAGACACCCCTATGTTGCATATAATAAGAAAGGTAAATTACACTTTGGTACCCGAGCTATAGACTGATTCCACTTTGGTACTATGTTCTTCCAAAAGTGACATAGTACTCTGTTTGATTCGTCATTAGCATTTTGGAACTCAAAAATATTTTTTCGTTACTTTTTTACAGAAAAAAAGCACGTGCATGTCACGTACATGGTAAAAAACACGAAATCCACCCTCCTAAACTCATATTTCACGATTCAACCTCAAAAATACGAAATCCTTTGCTTTCAAGTACATACTGAATCGTGAAATCTGAGCTTAGGACGGTGGATTTCGTGTATTTTACCATGGACATGACCTGCACTTTCAAGAGGTAACAGAAAAATTTTAATAACAAAGTGCTAATGATGAATAGAACAGAACAGAGTATCAAAATATCACTTGAAGAACATGTTATCAAAGTGGAACCCTATGTATTTAACTGTTTCAGGGACTAAAATATAATCTCTAAAATATTTAAAAGCCATTAGGCAGAGAAGCCGAGAAGCAAGAGGGAAGAAACAAATTAAGCAAACTCACCAGTGGCATTGATCACGTTACTAGTCCTAGATACCTTGAGCTCTCGAGATTTTGGTGATTCAGCAGAATCGTCATCAATCTGAACCGGGTCGATGATCTTCCTCTTACAAGGACGCAAAGGGTAGAAGACAGAGCCAACAGAAGAATCCAAATCGCCATCGCGAAGGACATCATTCAAATCGTCAAAGTTAGAGAGCGAAAGAACAGAGGATCTAGTACCGCAGACCTCGCATTCAGAGTTCTTATAGGGATTCAAGAAAGTGCAGGCCTTGCATGACCATTTTGGGGGAGAAGAAGAAGAAGAAGAAGGAGGTGGTGGGGACGACGAGCAGATTTGACATGTTGATTTTTGAGATTGAGGATTCAGGAAGGTGCATTTTTTGCAGGCCCAAGACATTGGAATGTTGTGAAAGTACGAAGCTTTTTTAGGGTTTGAGAGGAGAGTAAGAGAACGATAGAAATGATTCATTTCAAATTCAAACATGTAGCCTCTTATGGTTTAAGAAGCGGAATCGAACGCAACATACGAAATGGTTCGTCTAAACGGCATTTCCTGTATGTCGTTTGGTACTTCTACAGAAAAGTGCACAGTACATTACAATATTACATTGTGTCGTTGTGGGAACTGGGAAGAAAAGGGAAACTTACAATACATATATGATGGGCAAATGTATCTTTTTGCACCTTAAAATTTTAGGTCAAAGTGCAAATTTGATCCCATATATTTTACTGAGTTTCCAATTTAGTGCTGTATCTTTTTTCGTTGCACTTTTAGTCTCATATCTTTGCAAAAGTTCCCAATTTGGTCTCATATAATTTTTTGTCTCATATCTTTGGGTTAGGTTGCAGAATGGGTCTCATATCTTTACAAGAGGATCAATCATTAATTGATCATTTTATAAAAATATGAGACCACTTCTGCACCCGACTCAAAGATATATGACCAGTTCTACAAAGAATCCAAAGATATGACACCAAATCTGCATAAAAAAAAATATAGGACAAAATTGTGATCTGACCTAAAGATATGAGACCAATGATACAATAAAAAAATATATATGACCAAATTAAAAACTGAACAAAAGATATGAGACCAAATTTACACTTTGTTCTAAATTTGATATCAATTTTCAATTTTGTCCCTAAAGTGTGTTTACGGTCAATTTTATTTATTTATTTATTTATTTTGGCCATTAACTGTCAATTTTATTCTTAAAGTTTAACATTTTGGTGAATTTTATTTTTTACATTAATTTCATCCAATAAATTAATCACAAACTTTACATAACTTACAATATGTAATAGAAAATTGTTGAAAATTAAAATTTTAAATCTTTACTCAAATTAGAAATTATGTGGAATTTGACGTTATATCATCAGATGAAATTAGAACAAAAAATAAAAGCAACAAAATACAAAACTTTAGAAATTAAATTGATAATAAATCTATTTTGAAAATAATAGTAGAAATTTATATAAAATTTAGAAATGAAAATGTGTTTTTGCCATATCTGTTGTATCTTTGTTTAATATTAAAAAAAAAAACTGAACCTGAAATTATATATTAAACCAAACTCAATCACTATCGTTTAACATAATGTTGAATTAGTTTGTGAACAATTTTTTTTTAGTTTGTAACGTATGTATCTTGATCACTTGGCCAACCCAAGAATTTGATATTTCAACCTGAAACTTTAAGATTACTTCATACTGAAAAGCAAAATTCAAACTCTAAAAACTCTTACCATTTGATTAAGAATAAACGAATTTTTACCATTTGAAGTGTTACATGTGTGATGTGTCTTAAGCCTATTCTTTGTGTTCTGCCACTGCTATGTTTCTAATTTTATGAGTAGACGAAGGCGTAGCATAGTTTTCTACACAAATTGATTAACAAATAATGTAATTAAATACGTACTTTAATTACAACGATGCAGGATTGATTATTCACCCTAATTTTGTCAAAATGAAGCATCTAACCGTAAGCATTGAAAACATGTGCAGATTACCCACAATTTCTACTCTCTTAACTTCCATGAAATTAAAATCAATCACTACATATTCCAAAAAATTTAATTTATTTCCACCTCAACTTAGGCCTCAGCATCAAAAAAGAAAGAGTATAAAGGGAAATGCTGCAGCCAAGAAAATGTGCAAAATGTTGTTAACTGCACTTATTTTGAAGCTTATAAAGCTGCTAAACCTTAATTTACTATCCCCTGCACTATTACTTGCTTCAGTAGAATTAGCCGCTTGCTTTGTCTTGTTGCTTATTTTCTTACTGCATCAAACACAATAAGGAAAAGATTAGATAAGAAGTAAGCTTTAAAACTAGAAACATAGGTTTCACACTAGGGACTGAACATGGAACACAGATGACAAAATTATGATGTGTTGAATTATGGTTAAAATGCGCTTAGACTCCTGAGTTTTGAAAGTTGACAAATAGATCTCCTGAGTTTCAAGTCAAGAACACTCCTATGAGTTTTAAAAATTGATAGTCATTTCCCTTAGCTTTCAAATAAGTTGATAGACAACGCGTTAAGCTTGTAACTTTGTTCAATCAACACTCCTAAATAGTCTAGCTTTTTTGAAAACTCAAGTTGTTTGTCAACTTATTTGAAAGTTGAGGAAATCTATCTATCAACTTTTAAAATTTATGGGTGTTTTATGCTTTAAACTACTTTTCATTTATATGTGTAACACAAGAAATCAATAGACAGCAATATAAGAATCAACACTCATACACCAAAGTAACTGATTTGTGTTAATCTAACTGCTGGATTGTAAGTTATAAACATGTTAATTTTTCATGTCAAATTTTACAAAGTCGGCTGACTAAAAAGTATATATAGTTTCAAATCTCTTATATTAAAGATGTATATGTTGCGTTGATTTGAGCATCTAATGATGGTGCATCAAATTACATATGATTAATATTAGACTTGGCAAAAAGAATATTTATGACCAAAACTTTTAATCCAATGGTGATAATATTGAAAAGGTGTTGAATAGTATGAAAATAACTTTGACTGACACCCACCCTTGTTGTATGAATCAAGGTCATTTTCACTTGTACTACATCAGTAATTTATACAAATATGATATGATGGAGAAGTTAATACTTAATAGGGTCATTGTGTAATGAGGAGGGAAGGGATAAGACAGCTCACAATTATAGAAGCATGATAACTAAAAGACAAGACAGTGTTACTCACCTTCCAGGAAATATACAACTCCCGTGACCTGCAATAGTAACCCCACATGAAATGAAAGTAGAAAAAGAAAAATTAATTCACCATTGTCGTTAAACAAAGAGATATCAAACAAAATTGTGAACTGTGTGGAGCCCCATCAGAATACTGTAACAAAATAGACCTTTCATTGAAAGAAATTGATGTTGGAAAGCAATCAATATAACGCTTGTTCCTTTGCGCTCTGATTATAATCTGCTCTGATTATAATCGTAATAAGTATGTTCGTTTGCATTTTTTTTCTGATCAAATTATAATCTTGATTTTTTTATAATCAAACACACCCAATTACACTTATACCCCTATATATATATACCTATAATTACCTATACTCTAATACATTCAATCACACATCACAAAGCTAAAATAGTAATTTACCTGAAATGGTCGACCGATTCTGCCAACGGTGGACCGAATGTCAACCTGAAAATGATATCAGGCCCAACGTTCGGTCCACCGATGCAAAAAATGATCGACCGAATTTCAACCTGAGAATGCTATCAGGCCCGACGTTCGGTCCACCGATGCAAAAAATGGTCGACCGAATACCTGAAATGAGCCACATTGAAATTTTTTTTCGGGTCCGGAGTTTTTTTTACATTCTCTCTCATCTTGTGCCAAACGGTGGACCATTTTTTTGATAGTCCACCGAATGTCGGGGCCTGATTACTACACTTTAGTCCTTTTGGTCCACCATTTCGGAGGCAAAAATAAAATGGTCGACCAAACCAAATAAGCACCTCGCAAGTTGCCTATGATTATAATCATATTTTCACGATTCCCAAGGCAAACAGTGACAAAATCTGATTTTCTTAAAAGCAACAATCACATCCAAACACACTTTGATTACAATCAAATCACATCTTACTTTTTCCAACTTTTTCTTCCATTTCTACCTCTATACAATTTATCAATTTTCTTACCCTTCTATCTACCAACCACAATCATTACATACCCATTTCAATAATTTCACACCAAATAATCAACTTTCATCCAAACACCAATACACAAATAATCAACTTTGATTATAGATTATAACCAGAGCAGATTTTATTATAAGCGCAAACGAACTGACCCTTAAGACACTAATCAAGAAAATGCAAACATGGTCCAGAATCATTTCTAGTGTCAGATGGTGTTCTTAGACTATGAAACCAGTCTCCAACTAAAAGTCAAGGGAAAGTTCAAGATTGAGGCCCCTCTGTTTTTCAATTTTCACACTAAACACACAAATGAATCTTCAATGTGCATTCCCAGCAGTCACACCACACCCCTCACCATACTTTCCATTCTCGTTTCCTTTTTCTTCTGTTTTTCTTCATTACCCTACCATATATTACCAAAAACAAGGCTTTCAAATGAATAATAGCCAAATAACTGAAAATAGGAACTACTTAGTGTGGAAAAGACCTATTGCAAATATCCAACAACTTGGTAATAAACACCAACACCAATAAAAGAAAACTCTTGAAAGGACTCAATATATTGAATTAAACCAAATTAGTCATTTACCATTATCTGATTAAAAAGCTTCTTACAAATATAGATATATATATATATATACATATTGTTTTGTGAGTAAACCTACATTTGGTCCTGAAATTGTCCCAAAATTATGATTTAGTCCCTGGATATTGAAGATACACTTTTTAGTCCCTGATTTTTGTTACTATTTAGAACATTTATAGGATAAAAAACATCAATCAAAAAGTGCATTTTCAAGTTTCAATAGCCAAATATTAAATTGTAGTTTTAGGACAAACTTAAGGACTAAAAAGTATATTTTCTCCAGTTTCGTTAATCCTCTATCATAGTACCATAAACTTAGCAATTAGGCAAATAAACAAGGTTCTGTTTGCCTAACTACATTTCGTCTTAGGAAGAAAAAGACCCAGACTCCCAAGGCAGCAAAATGAACAGCAGGACCAAAGAAGAAGAAGAAGAAAAAGAGCATAATTATTATAGTAACACATACTGGGATCAGTGGTGGTGATAATAGCCACTCCTTTGAAGTCACAAGAGCCAGAAGCCTTTTCTTCTTTCTGGTAATAGCTATCAAATGCATAAGAAGCATGATTCTTCACATTATTAGGCTGATAACAACTCTCCCCAGGTTGAATCTCTGAACAATTGGCTCTTCCAGGTCCACAAGCCCAATCCAATGCAGCCTGCAATGTCTTCTTATCAACTCCATCCATTGCAATACAATACGTCTGATTCGTCGTATCATTCGCCAGAAAAGTCCCGATTCCGGACACATGCAGCAGATACGCCGGCGTGGTGTTCCCGTAAAACAGACCCCAATTCGCCTCGGACACCGGCGGAGACCGCAAGTCCTCGTCGAACAATTCATATATATACACACTGGAGGTGGTTTCTGGGTGCAATGGGGTTCCACTACGATCATAAACATGCTTGATCAAGTTGGAATTGTAAGTGTCTGCATTGTCTTTTGTGGCATAGGGTTCTTTAGAATCACCCTTTGAAGGCCACCCTGTTTCTGTGACGAGAACCACTACATCAGTGACATTAAGGTTCTTCATGGAAAAATAAGCAGCGTCAATCATAGCATCAAGCACATTGTCATAGTGAAGCAGAGTATTCGGATCTACCATTTCCTTCGAAGGCGTCAAGGGTTTGAACAATGCATTGTCCAAAGGAACAACCCCTTTGTTCTGCATAAACACATAGTAAGGATACAAATTCATCATCAATGGTGACCCAGTTTTCGACAGAAACTGAAGCAGAGGAAGAATATACGAAACTAGGGTTTGATTGAAGAAAGCTTGAGATGGAGGAAAAGGGTCGAGAATAATCGATGCAGCATGAGGAGTCGAAATCTTGATCTGGTCATGGAGATTTGAAGCAACGAGAGCATTGTAGAGAGATTGAATTGCAGGAACGAGAATCGGAGCTGAAGAATATACGGTAGTTAAAACCTCGTCGCCGACGGCGATTCCGGTGATTAGGGTTTCTGGATAGAAAGCGACGACGTTTCGACCGATCCAGGAAGCGGCTGTGGTATTAGAGGATCCGATTGCGAGAAGCTGGTTATTGGGTACTCCGATTACAACCCGAATCTTAGTTCGGGCCAAAGCTTTCAGAATTTCCGGGTCAGCATCGTAGATTCGGATATGGGTTATCTTCTGAAGCTGAAGAAACGAAACCAAGTCTAATGGTGAAAGCAGATTCGAGACGTCTGTGCCAATGTTCACACCCACAAAAGGCTGTGTGTCTTCTTCGTTTTGCTTTGAATTTGAAGATTGAGCTGCAACAAAAAAAAAAAAACACAACGTGATTGTGGAATGTGAGTAAAAATGACAGATTCATGAAGATATTAATTAGTTAGTTATTATTACCTAACAGGAATGGAATGGAGAAGAGAAAGAAAGAGAGGAAGATGTGTGTATGAAGGAAGTAGTTTTTAAGCTTAGTGTTGGCCATTGAAAACGAGCTTGTTGGGCTTTACTTTCTCATCTTCTACTACTGATTCTGGTTCAGCTACTACAGATCCTTGCATTATCTTCAGAAAAGTTTTTTTTTTTTTTTTGGGTTTGAATATGAAATTGATAAATAGATAGTGGTTGGTGAAAAGTTTTAGAATTTAGAACAATAGTGTCTATATTTAGCGATGGAGTGGAAGAGAAGAGAAAGAGGAGGTAATGGAACTACGACATCTTTGTGCGCCCAGAATCCTTAGATTCTTTCAACTTTCAAATGATTTTTACAGGCATGAATTGTCCAAAATAACCTTCCGGACCTGCCAAATGCCAACTGTAATATTCGGTTTTTGTTTTGTCAAAACTCAAAAGTTTATTTTGGTCTCTAAATTATATAGTCAATTCTGTTTTGGTCCTTAGGTTATTTTATGTTTTGTCTTAATTCTCAAGCTTTTCATTTGTTTAAATGTTTAGTCCAAAATATGATTCAGAAAATTCTTATCATCATCTCTAATCTAGATAGTTGAGAACTTTTATACGCAAATCATAATAAGTTTGTTTTTTTTTTTGTTTTGCCACAATTCTAATAAGTTAGTTGGTAAAGAGGAGGAAAAACTAAAGATTGAAAATAAATTTATTGTTGATTTTTTTTTTAGAACAAAGATTTTTTTTCTTTTTATCATCCCATTTATTGTAATACATATATAAAAGAAAAATAGTCCAAGTCAAGTGTTTAATTAAAAGATAATAAAAAAAATCAGATAAAATTACAATAATAATTAGTAAATAATAATAGAACAAGGGGGAAGTTCAAGGACTAAAAAGAAAATAAAAAATAGTTTTAAAAAATTGCATGTTAACTTACTTAAATATCATTTTGAGAAAAAAAAGAACTACATTTCACAAAATTGATATCACAAGTTTATATTTGAAGTCAAACAAGTTTACCAACATGCACTTCAAAAGATAATTTATTTTTTCTTATATAATTTATTGTATATTTTAAATTTTTTAAAATTCTGAATATATTCATTTCATTACCTATCGAACTCGTTAACTATTAGAGTTTTGTTACATAGAGCAAGAATTTCAAAGAACTCACCTTTTCCTACTGATATTTTTCAACTTAATTATAATGAATTAATGATAAACAAAAACAAATGAGACAGACAAACAAGAATAATCTTCTGAGAGCACGAATTCTTAGGAGTGACCTTATTATTATTATTACTTTGTTGGTTAACATTATTCAGTATTCACCTTACTCGACTGTTTTGTAGGGTAATATAGTAATTGTAAATTTATTTCTGTAAAATGAGGAATGAAGGCATTTGCAGTAGTACAGCCTGGCCTGTTCAGACTTCTGATGGACTTTTTTGTCTGATTAAAAGCCCTCTCTTAAACTTTTTAATGTATAAACTCTAATTAATTAATTAATTAATTAATAAGGCTTTCAAAAGCTTTTTCCCCTCTTTGAACTTCCAGGCTTTTCTGAATAATAATCACAAAATATTCAAAACTTTACATTGTATTGGTCAAGGAGAAAACGCTTTAGTGAATCATGTTCATTGATCTAAAACGTTCTTTTGAGAATAAAATCCATGATTAAACAATGAATAATTAATTTTCTGTCAGTATTTACTGGAGATGACTAATGAATTTTTCACTTGCAGTGCATTATGGAAATTGGAAAGACAAACTGACGCAGAAACGATAAATTATAAAACACATGTGCATAATCTCCCACGTCCCATTTAAAAAATTGACAGCTCAAAAGAATGAATAATCACAAAGTCATGATACTGCATGTGTAAAACAATCAAAATAAAATGAAATCCTTAGCAATTTGAAATGAAATCCTCATAAAAGGGTTCAAACTTAAAAGTATGTTATCTCTCTTAATATGTCAAATATTTGTTCCCTTACCCCCCAAAAAATAGTTCTTGCATGGTTTATACTTTATAATTGTTCTATTTGAGTTAGAAATGCAATTTTTTTAGAAATTTAGTCCTTAGAAGATTAGCAAATTGACAATTTGATACTTAAAATATTGAAACACACAATTTAGTTTCTAAAAAAATCAAATGAGCTATTTGTTATTCCTTTTAATAAATTAAAGTATATGCCAATAAAGATTAGTCTAGTTAATAACGAGTTAACTCATACTTAACAAAGTGGTAAGTAAACTTGCTCATGAGTCCAAATATAACTACTTGACCCCAAATCTATAATTAAATACTCAAAGTAGCCCAATTATTTCTTGAGTACTATGTGAGACTACTCAAATAAATGAAATAACTTAGTCCCCAATCTCTATCTATCAAGCTCGTCCATCAATCATGAGTTATATTTTTATTACTAATGTGAAAGTTTTATCAATAAGCGATTTGAAAATCTATTTATAAACACTTATAGAGTTTATAAACATATTTTAACTTTGATGAGCTCCCAAAATGTAACTCATTTAAACGTTTTTCCACAAAAACAATATATATTGGTTAGTTTTTTTTAAAGATTAAACTATACATATTAATTTTTAAAAGATTGAATTATCAACTTAATAATTATTTAGAACAATCGTTATTAGGGGTGAGCAAACCAACCCGCCAACCCGCAGAAACCAACCTAACCCGCAGCTATGGGTTGGGTTGGTTTGGGTTCGCGGGTTGGTTTGAGCTCAAAATTCTCAACCCGCACACTTGCGGGTTTGTAGTTTTTCAACCCAACCCAACCCGCGAGCTCGCATATAATTTTTTTTTATTATTTTTTTAATTTATTTTATATACATGTTTATGTATTTTTATATAAATTTTGCATGTTTTCTTATGTATTTAAATTATTAGTTCTTCATAAATAAGATATTTTGATTTTAAAACATATAATTTTATATATGTATTACATTTACATATGTTATGGAGTATATTTTAATTGATTTATATTTATATATATAAAATCTATGTTTTTTTTTACTTTTTTATGTGTAAGTTTTTTTATTCATTACTCACAAATTTATAATAATATTTTTTTGTTATGAAAATTTAAAAAAAAATACAAACTCAACCCGCGGGTTCAACCCAACCCAACCCGCAACTCTACGAGTTGGGTTGGTTCGGGTTGAATTTTAAAAATAATAAAACTCAATCCAACCCAACCCGCAGATTGATGTGCGGGTTGAGTTGTGATTTTCCCTCAACCCACCCTAACCCAGCCCGCGCTCACCCCTAATCGTTATGTTGCCCCCTTTCTTTGCCTATTAAAAATCCCACCCATCTCTCACTCTTTTAAGGTGTAATAATTATTACCTCATAAATATTCATAAAAAAAAATTACCTCATAATACACGCACATTTTCTTTTTGGTGGGAAGAACACAAAATTCAATTATATATGATTCTTTCATCATTGTCAAATCTGTGTAAAATAATAGCCAGAAATCTAATTAACGCTGGCTTCTTCTAGATAAAGGGAAGCTTTCGGCCACACCAACTTATTACCAGTCACTTACATTTGGGAACTGCCATTATTGAACTTTTGGTTTTTAATGACAATTACAATAATTAGTAATTAAAGAAAAAACAATAATTAAGTTTGCTTAGATTCCAAGAATATATAGGTCACGTACTCACGTGATAATTGAAAATGTTTCCTTTCATCAATTAGAAAGGCAAGATATTGTGAAGATCCATTTTTTTTTTTAATGCCAACAGCTGAGAACACAGTTGTACTTGAAATGACTGAAACAAGTTATTTATAGTTTATACACAAACGCTGATCTCGAGCACGTGATTTGCACTTCCACACAAAACGGAATTTCATAAACACTCACGAGTGAGTTCATTGCCCATGCTGACTCACATAAAATTGTCTCCTTCAATAATAAATACGTGTGTATCAAATATCCTCATGGTCATTTATTTTTATTCAGACACGTTAAACTTTATTTCGACACAAAAGTCTTATTATAGTAATACCAATAGAGGTTGGGTCTACCAAAAATGACTAATCTCTCCATATAAACCCATATTCGAATTCTCATCAGAAGAGGCATCCACACGCCATGTCACCATGATCATGCCTTGAATAAGATTGTCCCAATTGAAAGATATTTATCAGAAAAAAAAAAAGAAAAAATCAGGGAAAGAAAGTTTATAGTTTTAAGGAAAACTTGAGACTTCCCATTGAGCTCCCAGAATCTCGAAGTGGATTCAACTTTCAAGTGTTCATGATGGACATGTTATATGAAGATTGACTTTCCTGAAGCCATTTCAGAGAGATTACATATATCATTCTTTTATTTTTACTAGTTTGGGACCCGTGCGTTGCACGGGTGATGTTCTATGATTTTTTTCATATAGCCCATATTTATTCCATTGATTTATGTAATTTCTTTAAGAACATTATTCTATGAACTAAAATGTGGTCATGAAATTATGAATTTGTTGTACATACTCCTGATGTATTTGTTTTAAGATCATTTTTTGAATGTACATGCAATTTTTCTAGATGTAACTTTTTTTAGGTAAAAATATCATGGTAGGTTCAATTCCAAAATAATAATTAATTATTTAATAACTCTGCTAATTATTAAATATAATTTATCTTAAAAAATTTCTGTTACTAAATTATTTAAATAATACGTACATACTATTTGGATGAATATCATATTCTTTTTTTTTCGTTTTTTATTGATGCTTTATAATTAGATATATTTTAATATAAACATCATATGATTAATTAACACACACATATAAACTATATGATAATGAATGCTTCTATTTGATATAATTTCGTATTGTACGTTTTTTTCATTGTATTTTAAATTTCTTTATGTAAAAAAATAAATATTTATTATCGTATTCAACACCTATATGTTGGACCGTTTTGTTAATGTATAACTTGTCATATCGCTTATAGTTATTAAAAAAAATATGAGAAAGAAACATCTACTATTTAATTGGTCTTCCCCTGATCATAAAGTATATATGTATTTATCAACTTTTAGTTAATAAATGAAATTAATTAGGAAGACCAAAATGACCAATTAATATGACCAATTTCACGTGTCATATTAATATGGGCACTTTCTACCAAAATAGAAAGAAATAAAGGAAAATCAATTATTGAGCGCCATTTATATATGAGGAGTATGTTGTGATAATTTCAAGTATTTATGAATTTAATATAGGCTTAAACCGTAAAAATTAATTCAAGAAGTTAAATCAAAATAATTGTAATCAATTTTTTTTTTGGTGAATCTAATTGTAACCAAGTTGATCATACATAACACCCTTACAAATTGAATCCACGGATAAATATAGAACTTGATTTATTTACCCAAATTAAACATAAACAAATTTCATAACATATATATTTTTAGAGTTTCAATTAAATCTTAATCATTCAAAATCATTATTGTAGAGGAAATAACTACAATCAATATTTTACAAATATTATCTAACAAAGTAATTAATAAAATAATCCACAAATTCTCTAACATTATTTGAAAAAAATTAACTAATATATTTTTTTTTACATTTTATCTAAAAAATTTATTAAAATTATCAACAATACTAATTAACAATTCCAATGTGAAAGTATATTTTGTGGATTAAAATAGAATAAATGTAAAGGTTTGAACATCAAACTAAAATAAACAATAATTTTAGAACCAAAATGAAACAAATCTCATTGTTTAAGGACTAAAATGAAGTTTTGATCTATTTTAAAAGCTTTACTCTGAAGACAAATATTATACTTATAAATAAAAATATTCCTTATACTACAACTAAATATATAATTTAATATTGGTAATAATGATAATTATATTTTGACGAAACGTGGTACGAAATTTGTGGATGCAATCGCATTAAACAATGACTTTATGAGGAAGATAAGATTTTCCAATTTATTAATGTTTTTGAAATTCAAAATAATTACATTTGAAGTTGGACTTAAAAAAATTACATTCTTCGTACAAATTTGATACAACGGTATGAAAATTACAATTGATTGTACTTATTTATTTATATGGTACTATATGTTTGATCATAAGTGTGTTTTCAATTGTATAATGTAGCAATTACTGTAATAAAAACAGAAGTCTAATTCTAATTGCAAAGAATAATCAAACATACCATTTATATGTATAACTTAGAGAATAAGTCAAAAATTACTTAAAACATATAATTAAAATATATTGTAAAAGAGAGGCATTGCAGTAGAACAAAGCTATCGGCAACAAAACAACAAATTAAGGCTAAAACACGAAATGCTAAGTGAATCATAAGAGTCCCGTAGTAGGGAAGGAAACGTCACTACAGACTTCCAAACCAAAAATAGCCACTATCAAAAATTTGTCAAAGAACCACGATGTGTTGTACAACCGTCAATTGCAAAATTAAACGGTAGTTTACCGCGTATCTCCTTAACTTTTGCCTGAACTCCACGACCAACGTAGTAAACTTGTTTGGCACATTTACTATCATTGTTATATAAGTTGCACGAATATTCGGAAAAGACACATCTTCCTTTAGAGAAACACATAAATTGTAGGTTCGCTGATACGGGACCTAGAATTAAAATCCTTTCCCACCAACTGGCATTCACTGATTTATCTGCTAAGCGCCAAACTTCATACGTATAATAAGGAATCCCACCAACTCGGGATAGCCCTACAATTGCTAGGGAGTTGTTTGTTGATGATAGTTTCCATGCCCTTTTAGAATTCTCCTCAGGCATCGGGTAAGTATGAAACTCATTCTTCTCGACATCAAAACAAACAATGTGCAGGTATTTCTCATTGTGATTGTTTACACCATCAGCGAACCAATATATCTTCCCATTGATATGTATATCTGGTTCATAAAGTGAATTAATATCATGTTGACAATGTTGAGGCGTAGACCAACTACGTTTCGTAGTTAAAAAGGTAGTCAACCATGCTTGATCTGACTTGCCAGATGTCTTCCACATGAATATAATAACAAATGATTTGCTCTTGGCATTGTATGCAAAGGAAGTTCTAACGAAGTCTGCATATTATCAAAGAAACAATCTTATATATAAGATACATCATTTTTTTACATATGGAACATAGAATTTAAAAGACGTATTCATAGCGTACCAAATAAAATACACTTACTGTTGTCAACGAAATACGCTTTAGAAAATATTTATATATATATATATATATATATCATATAGAATATACGATAAAAAAAACCAAAATATTTCTTTCCATAATTTTCTAAAGCGTATTTCGTTGTAAGATTGCTCACCAAACAAAAGCATATGATCCACATTTGGCTCATATATATGCGTTAGAGGAACGATCGCGAGGCCATACCGACAAATTGTGCGATCATCCTCACACTTAGTTGCTATCGTACTCCATTGAAAAAAAATTTTATAGTCATGATTGGTGGACTTGAATTTTCCACGGTTTTGACCAACAGAATACTGTGAGATAATATAAACATCACCCTCGCGCAACGTCTTCTTGTGCTTCTTAATAATCCCATTGCCCTTTATAGAGGCCCCAATCTTTGCGTTCTACAAAGCCAAGGAAAAATATTTGTCCCAAATTTGGTTAGATCAAGCTATGATAATCACACCATGTTTAATAAAATCATTAGGATTGAATTACCTGATTATCACACAAAATCAATTCTAAGTTCCATTCTGAATCTTTCGGAGCATCTTTGTCGTAAGGCGGAAGACTCCACATTCGAACTATCCTAGCTTTGATTGTCTTGCTCTTACGTGTAGGGCCTAAAGGTCCAATGTTTCCAATTGCCTCAAATTGATTCGCCATCTTTCCACGTTCACGAATATAATGTAGCAATGATTGATCAAAACTCAATTGGTACGGTTTCTAACTATCTCGTCAATATATAGAATTAGGTTGGAGTGGTACCATTTTTTTTAAAATGGAATTACTCACGTAATTGATTACAAATTGTAATTTGTAACCCATTATGATCATAGAATTATGTAAATGATGATTTAGAGATACCATATAAATAACGAAAATTGCATTTCCATATTTAGCAATTGTAGTATATCAAAGTATATAAATTATTATTATTTAAACTAATTACAGATAATCCCAAAAAATAATTTCATAATGATGATAAGCTTGTGAGATAACATGCTTAAAATTCTAGGATAAATAACGCCTATGAAATTGGTGTGATTTCCAATCATGCCTTTAGGATTACTATAAATGGAATCAACTATGATTATTTCATGAAAGAACAATCCTAAAATTGGTCGAGATATAGTTCTTAAACCCTATATACCATTATTAGTCTATGATACTCAAATCCCAAAATCATGGCTGTGATTTGCAATAATGCTTTTAGGATTACTATAAATTGAATCAATTAACAATTTTGTCAATCAATCTATTATCCAGAGCCAAAATTAATGGCACATTTAATTTAGTTTTATAATTTCCACATGGAAATACGTATTTAATTTTGAGCTAAATTCCACGTGCCATGCAATTAGTGGTTTCCAATATGCCATGTAGGAGACAAATCATGGACACGCATTAGTATTTCCAAATTCGATGGTTGGCTCTATGCCACGTAGGAGCCATGTGGCATGATTTGAGGCTTGCTTCTCCTTATTATATCTTAGAGAATAGATTTCTAAAGAAGAAAACCTGATAACAAGTAAGTTATTTCCATAAATCAGGCCAGGGCCCACTCATGTAAACAAAATGGTGTATACAAGAAACTCTAGAAATTAATATTCGAGAAACTTAAGTTACAATCCAATCCAACCATAGCCTTCCCAAAGAATATAAGCTACTGCAATCAAACTTAACACTATACAACACACCCAGAAGTAGATGCAAGAACTAAAATGTGAGGATTTCTTTTCCAGAAAATATAATCTCAAAACTCAATAATGCCTCTCCCGTTTGTTTCACAGTGAAATGCCAAAACGTGTGTTAATGAATGAGGAGTATCCGAGCTGAGGTGTATGAGGGAACAACCTTAATTAGTTGTTGGTCTTGGTCTCTTCTCTTGGACACACAAAATTGTCTCTCCATTGAAATGTATGTTTCTTGGTAGGGTACTTACTATACAAATCACCTTAAAGCATTCACGAATGCCATCAACGAATTAACGTCTCTGTTTTCTGAAGGATACTTAATTGGGCGAGAAGAATGTTTTGGGAAAAACAATATGGTGGGGAAGCTTCCTAGCTCCAGTTCACGCTTTGCATATTCTTTCTGATCTCCGTCCGCTCTGAATTTTCCAACCTTCACACCTGACTCTCCTAACTTCTCTGCTAACTCAACGTACGCTTCCTCCATACCCTGTCAGTTTCAAGTTAGGATAATAAATTAGAGAATTCAGTTTCAATGTTGATGACTAAGAATAGCAGAAATTAATAACTCAGTAAGTTATTTTGCTTGTGTACACGAGACTCATCTTTCTCTCTAGTTAAGTTACAACTTTTTTTTAGGATAAATTACACTTTGGTACCCTATTTTATGGATCGATTTCACTTTGGTACCATGTTCTTTCAAAAGTGATATTTTGGTACCTTGTTGTTTGCACCGTTAACATCTTACCCTAACAAAGATAGAACAGGGTAACAAATCACAAAAGAAAAAAGTAATTAACAGTCCAGAGAACAAGATATCAAAATGTCACTTTTGAAAGAACAGGGTACCAAAGTGTTAATAGTGCAAAGAACAGGATACCAAAGTGTCACTTTTGAAAGAACAAGATACTAAAGTGAAATTGGTCCATAGAACAGGGTACCAAAGTGTGATTTACCCTTTTTTTTATCTAAGGAGCATGATACTTTATTTGACACTCATATACACAATTTCTTACAAATATGACACATGCCAGTTTGGAGCCAAAAATAAACAGAAGTTCATTTGTTTTACCTGGCAGAAGGGGCACCATGGTGCATAGAGCACAACAAGCCACGAGTCCTTTCGGTTCTCCAATTTCGCCAAATTCTCAATCCCATTCCTGCTCAAGCTCACCACGCTCTGGCTGTTGAAGATGTCTGCAACTTGTGCATTCCCATTTCCATTCACCTGGGCTGCATCTTCCTCTTTGATATTTCCTTTATGAAGACCACACTCCTTAGCTTTAGCATCTTCCCACCACCACCTTCCTTCCCTCTCGTGTTGTCCCGGCAAAACCGGCCTTGTGCACGGCTCGCAACCGATTGATACGTACCCTTTTGAATGCAACGAATTAACAGGCACATCCATGGTTCTAAGGAAGCTCCATATATCATTCCCCTTCACGTTAGCCACTGGGTTCCACTTCACAAGACTACCTATTCCGCCATCCACTCCTTCAAACACTGGATCAACCTGAACAACTGGTATCTCAGACCTTGTCCCCGGCGACTGGTCTTTTCTTTGGCCAGTGATCCATGCTTTGAGGCCTTTAAGTGCCCTCCTTAAGGGTCTCACCTTCCTCACTCGGCAGCATTCTTGGTGCCCATCCTCGTAGAATGAGAAGAGCCCCTTGCTTCTTACTAATGCTTGAACCTCAATGGCATCAGGAAACATGTACTCAATGTGGATTCCATAATGCTTCTCCACAGCGTCAAAGAATTTATAAGTCTCTGGGTTAAGTCTCCCGGTGTCCAGACTGAACACCCTAAAGGGTCGACCCGTCAGATGTGCATACTCGATCAAAGCAACATCTTCAGCACCACTACAAAAGGCAATGCAAATATTAGAATCCGCATAAAACATCCATTACTCACTACTCAGACTTATGCCCACTGGCCACTATACAATCTACAACTACAAGCAGGTGAAAAATATTAGAGATCAGAGATTATAAAAAGCCTAAACATAGGACTTCACTTTAACAACCAAGACTTTCGATTTGAAACAGTATTTTATATGCATCACAACCTCTTTGGCAAAATCATCTAGAGTTTGATCCTCGTTAAACTCATTTATTACGTAATAACTAAGTTTCAGGGTTTCAGTAGTCAGCACAGGTCTTTATCCACATCTTTAAGCAAAATGAGCATAAAGATGTTAAGCAGACTTCACTTTACAAGTTATCATTTCAAAATGAAACGGTCCTTACAAGGAAGGCTTTTTGAAAAAGGAAAAAAAAAATACTGAGACAACACGAAGGATACACTGCTTTAGCCTGTAAATATTGAAATATAAGTAGCACAATTATTTAGAACCAAAGTTCATCAATCAGAGGTCAGAACTTATAAGAGGAAGCTTATCACAAAACTAGAACTCAACATTCTTGATGAACCGGGGTATCATAAAAAATATAAACACAATTGGAATTTGAAATTTGGAAATTTTACCTTGACCTATTACTAATGAGGCATTTATTCTAAAGGGACATTCATAAGCTAGTAGTACCAGTTCTATATTTGATGATTGAGAATGGCTACCTGAAGGCAATAGCTATTTCGTTGCCGAATTTCTCCAGGGCTTTATCCATTATTTCAAGAGGGGAAGCATTTTCCAGGTCTCTCGCTAATTTCTCATAATCCTCCTCCTCTTTCTCGACAACCTCTGCAAATTCAGCAGAATCAAAAACAGAGCACCCCCAATACAAAATGCCTCCAACCCAATCAATGGGAAAAAAAACTATAATTAAGAAAGTTAAACATACCACCACCAGAAGCAACCATGGTTGCTGCGAGAGGGACAACAGAGTCCTTCCGTGAAGTCACCAAGCTCCGTCTTTGAGACAAACTAACGGATTGGGATAATAAAACCTGGGGTTTCTTCGAAATCCGAAACGAACCAATTTGCGGAGCTGAAATTAGGAATTCCGACATTAATAATTGAAATCCCTAATTTGTGGAATCAAATTCACAGCACAATGTGTGATAATTAAAGTAGGAAATGAAATTTACCTTTGGGCTCGGATGAAGAAACCAAACGAGAGAAGCGGGAACTGGAAATCGCTGTTGAAGAAGAAGAAGATGAAACAGCAAGCGCCATTGTCAAATTTCTAAAGGTTTCAAAAATTTCAAAGTTTGTGTGTTTCTCTCTCTGATGTTCTATGTGTATGTTGAGATTTGCTTGTGTTAACTGATAAAGAGAGAAGGTAAGGGTTAATTTAAATAGAAGCAGAAGAAAGCGAGGCGGCCATTCAGGTTCATTGAACCTGGACGTGATTTGAGGAGAAGGAGGGTTGTGGTGACGTGGCGCGTGTTCATTGGAGAAGAGGAAACCCGTCGCTCATTGCTTCCGTCACGTGGTTGTGTTTGAGCACAAAACGATCTAAAGAGAGGGAAACTCATTATAATATTGCTCGGATTCTTCCTTTTCTTTATTATTTCTTTTTGGCTAATTTGAGATCGTCTTTAATCTTTATATTTACTTGAATCACTTTTCTTTAGATACAAAAATTTCATTGCTCTTTGTTTGAGTAAACTACTAAATTGGTCACTGGATTATTGGCTCGCTGACAAATTGGTTCTTGAATTTAGGAAATTGACAAATAGGTCCCCAAATTTTTCTAACGAGTCAAATAGGTCCCCGAATTTTTCTAACGTTAGTCAAATAGGTCCCCAAATAACATGCACAGAAGGATCTATTTGACAAATGTTAGAAAAATTCAGGGATCTATTTGTCAATTTTCTAAATTCGGGGACCAATCTGTCAGCAAGTCAATAATCTAGGGACCAATTTAGTAGTTTACTCCTCTTTATTTTAATGAAATTATATAATTATTAGTGATATCCATAAAATGGATATGGAATTTGTGAATGTCCAAAAAACTAAAGTAATTTATTTTCCTTCTAAAATTGAGAATTTTCTTTTTTAGAAAAAAAAATCATATAACTTACTATTATAAAGTTAATACATGTGTTTGTAAATCGGATTGAATCGATCGGTCGCATCAAATCAACCAGTGATCTAGTTTAAGTTATTTACAAAATCATTAGGTTTAATTAAGAACAGGTCAATCTAATAAAATTGACCAAAACTGTTGGTGAACTAGTCTATTTTGATTTTTTTTATACTTGTAAGTCAAATGTTGGAGAATATTGATTATGAACCTAAATTTGATAGAGAAAGTGATAATAAAATATCACTTGATGACGATGTTAATATTGATAAATACTATACTATTTAATCTATAAAAATGACTAATAAGTATACTATTTGTGTATTTAACTTTTTAAAAGACCGAATTATTAATTTGATGACATTATTATTATATTTAAAAAATTGAGTTGTTAGTTTACTCAATAAATTTATAGAAAAGTACATATATTTTTTTTTGTGAAAATCGGGCTTAACAAAAGTACATACATATTTGTTAAGACATGCAAAGTACTAATCTAAGCATGAGTAAATTAAAAATATATAACCAGAGATAAATTATAGTTAAGGTCAACACCAAGTTGGATTGACACGCAAACTTAAAAAAATCCAACTCAGCTTGCAGCTGCTGATTGGGAATTAATTTAGGTATGCGGGTTGAGTTGGGTTTGGAATAGTCAACTCAGAAGCTTTTAGGTCGAGTGACAAGTTAACAATTTTAGGAATCAACTTAATTTGCGAACCTGCACATAATTTTTTATATAATGTTTTTGTATTTTTATATGGTTTTTTTTTTTGCATTTTTTAAATATATATTTTTTATGTTGTTAATTCTTTACCATCAAGATATCATGACTTTAAAATTCACATATGGAGTCTATTTTAACTATTGATGTTTAGGATAAATTATAAGAAAAATCCATGTAGTTTGAAGTAATTATAAATTTAGTTCCTAAGTGTCAATTTAAAACTTGACACGATTTTTTAAATCCAACCCAACTCATATTCACTCTTAGACCTCAGTTATAGTGATTACATGCCACTTGTGCATAGATAAAGCAATCATTAATCGACGATTCAAGGAAGAGTAGTGAAGTGTTTCACTTGGACAATCACAAGAACAATTATGTAATGAAGATATCTTTTTGGCAAAGTAGATAATCAAATGGCGTTAGCTTGTTATTAAAGGATATATATATTAAAATAATGTACAATGCTACAATATAATAACATTAAAAAATCTAGTAAAAGTTGCTTTCATAATATGCTTTACAACAACAAATGATTATTCATATTCATACAAGCAACTAATTTTTTTTTAAAAAAAAAAACAGTTGTTTTAACTTTTACACTTCAATTTGGCCACCAAAAAGAGAAAAAAAGGAAACCTACTATTTGGTCCCTCCTTTTTTACACTTTTAACTATTTGGTCTTTGCATTTTTGAAATAGATTATTTAATCTCTCAAAAATTAGAGATGTCAACTCGTTAGTCCCTGTAGTTTATCTTCGTTACCAACATTGATAGCTTGACCATTAAGTGCACATATAACACTTTAAATGTCACATATTTGACTATTTAGAACCATCTAATGTTTGAGATTTGGAAATAATTCAATAATTTATACCTTACGAAAGTTTCACGTGTAATGCAAATATTTGGGTCTGACTCAATTTTAGGCCGGTTTTATTGTGTTTGTTGGTCCCCTTTGGTTAGTTTTAGGTGATTAGAATGCTAAAGTGGCATATAACGATGTCATGTAAGTATTTAACGTCTGCTAGTTGACGACTATGATCAATGAGGGCTAAATAGTTGACAATTATGATAAATGATGGACTAAATAATTGACAATTATGATAAATGAGGACTGAGTAGTCTATTTCAATAAATGAGGGACCAAATCGTTGACTCAGTAGAAAATGAGAGACCAAATAGTAGATTTAAAAAAAAAGGGTAAATTCCACTTTGGTACCCTGTTTATAGACCAATTCCACTTTGGTACCCTGTTCTTTCAAAAGTGACACTTTGGTACCCTATTCTTTCAAAAATGTCATTTTGGTACCCTGTTCTTTCAGAAGTGACATTTTGGTACTCTTTTCTTTAGACCAAGTGACACTTTGGTACCCTAAAAAAGATAAAATAGGGTAACAAATAGTAAAAGAACAGGGTACCAAAATGTCACTTGGTCCAAAGAACAGGGTACCAAAGTGGAATTGGTCCATAGAACAGGGTACTAAAGTGGAATATAAAAAAAAAAAAAANTTACACTTTGATACCCTGTGGTTTAACCGTATTTCACTTTGGTACCCTGTGGTTTGAAACCTGACACTTTGGTATCCTGTGGTATTCTTCATTAACATTTTGGTACCCTTTGGAGCTATTTTGTAATTTTAATCATAACAAATTTTGCAAAATTACATATTGACCCCAAATTTTTTTTAAAGTTTTCATTTAGTCCCTAGATAATATGTATCCAGGGACCTATTTGTAACTTTCTGAAACATTTTTGGGGTCAATATGTAATTTATGCAAAAAAATTTATGGTTAGAATTACAAAATAGCTCCAAAGGGTACCAAAGTGTTAATGAAAAATACCACATGGTACCAAAGTGTCAAGTTTAAAACCCTAGGGCACCAAAGTAAAATAGGGTCAAACCATAAGATACCAAAGTGTAATTTACCCAAAAATTTAACATGATTTGATGTTTTAAGATGGAAGAGGATCCTCTGTCGTACCGCACGGTGTGCGGTGCGGCAGGGACAAATAGGCGCGCGCCATGTGGGCGTGCCTGCACACGTGGCGCGCCCCTATTGGTCCCTGCCGCACCGCACACCGTGCGGTACGGCAGAGGATCCGTGCCCTATCTACTCCATAGTCCCATTAAGATAACTTCACTATTTGTTATTTTTCAACCAAAAACATTTTAAACCTTCCTCAATATAATTGTTAAGCAAAAAATAAAAATTATAAACTCATATCTCACCTCTTTTTTATACAAGTGTAATTTACCCAAAAATTATACAAATTTCTTCCCCTCTTTTTTATACAAGTGTCTTCCTCATAACATATATGTCTATATATAATTCTATATATATAAATAACTTCACATCTTTTCGAAGAGGTAACTCATTTTATTCAAAGCTTTCACTCAGTCATTTAAGTAAGAAAAAAAAACATCTTATGTCAATCTTTTATGATTATTAGAATAGTTTCCCAAAATAATTAGGTAAACATAAAACTAGGAAACTGAACATACATTTTCAACCAGATTGAACATCATGAAATTGTCCAAATTAACAAAAGACAAAACAAAATCACAGATCCAAAATCATACAAACAAAGCTAGATTGAACATGAAATTGCAGAGTAACATGAAATCGTCTATGGAAGACTGGAAGTTTAAAACGAAAACATAAAAGTCCAGAGTGATGAAATCGCAAATTATATATTTTCAAGAACATCATGAAAGTGTCATCAATCAAAGCCTTCCAAAAAGGAGGCCAACCAACACAGCACCGATCACCGCCGCACTGATCCACAGTATAGTAGTAGCATCGCAATCTTAGCGTTTCTTGCTCGGAGACAGCGGAAGCTCCGGAACTGCCAAAGGATGAGAAATAGTAGCAGCATTGACTGGTTCGAGTTTCTTGCACCCTTTCCTTTTTGGGTGGTTAATTATTTTTTTTCATCTTCGAAAATTCTCTTGAAATCTTCAAGAGGAGATGGAGTTGTTGGGTCTAAAAATTGCTTTGGTTTATTTAACTTTAGCCAAATACTCATTTTATTCAATATAATGGGAAAAAAATAAAAAAAGTTAAAGGTTATAACTTCATTCTAGTCCTCAAACTATGACATTTTAGTTATAGGCAAAAGTACTATTGATAACCCTAAAGTATGCAGTTATTTTCAGTTGTACTCCTAACATTTTTTTTTGTCAATTGTATCCCCAAAGCATAAGGTTAGTTTCAGTTCCCCCCCCCCCCC
>QANZ01035596.1:163075-189862 GCA_003254925.1 Chamaecrista fasciculata
TATAAAATAATAGTTTTCTCTTGGGGATGCATAATATAGATTCGTACTTATTAAAGCTTGTATATATATCAATCTACCTATTTAATGCTACCAATACACGTTTAAATATATTCTGAAATTGATTGGTTTTAATTAGTTGGGGCAAATTATCATATTCCTTCACAACAAAATTTCTACTTCTATAATGATCCAAAAAGTATGATCTCACTTCATGAGCTCTTCTTGATATATATATATATATATATGTATGTTAAATTAATTTTTTTTAGTATGTTTAACTGTCTCAAATTTATAAATATTATGATTTAAAAGTGAAGGAATGATCCTTAAAAAGGTGACCTTATTCATGGGTTCTGTTTGGATCCAACTAGGGGACGCCCTAGAATACAAACATTGAGTGAGAAAAGCCACCGAGGTGAGTGAGAAAAGCCACCACCATGATACATTATGAAATGCCGAAATTGGTAGACAAAGTGTAAATGATATTCTTAAGTTTGAGATAATATTTTTAATCATATGAATATTTTCTGTAGCTTATACAGCTGGGTACATTATGAAAATGTTATTACATCTTATTTCTTCTTACTGAGAATTTCATGTTCTCACTCTTCTTTTCATGATGTATCCAGATTAACACCATGCCAATAATTCGTTACATTATAGACTTTCACTTTGTTTGGGTGGAGGTTCCAGGACGCGGACTGTGCCCCGCTATCATAGGAGTTATATATAATGTAGAAATTGTACCTGACGATCCCGGCGCACCGGGTAAGCCGCCGATGCAGAATGGGCCCCATATGTTTAACGACCCTCAGATATGATATTAAATAAAGTTATAGTCATCCAGAAGTATATATGTATACTGGATATTGAGCTTGCAAGCCGACTATTTTGTACTTATTAAATCACTATAGATTAGCAAGCTCTCTTTTGAGTATGTACTAACGAATAGTCCTACTAATAAGAACTTTTATGATGTAAGAACAATTATAACTGATGCATAATATAAAAGTATATAAAAAAAATATTTTATTACTTGTATGTGTGTTAAATTTTTATGTCTCAAATTTTCCATATAAAAATAATAAAAATAATAATAATAAATATAATAGTAATAATGATTATGATAATAAAAATATTAAGGTGTTACAACAAACAACTTTCATCCATCAGATCTAATTTTATAGATTAATTTTCAATCCTTAGAATCTTAGAAAGGGCCCAAGATATATAATATAATATAGATATAAGTTGAAGAAAAATTTAATTATTTGTTTTCTCTACTTTACTTAAGTTTTTAAATTAGCCCCTAAACTTTTATTTGATTTTTCTAAATTAGTCCTTATACTTCCTAAATCTTTCAACTTTATACCCTAATACTTAGTTATATATTAATATTATTTTCTAAAAGCTCTTGTAAAAATAATAATACAATATTAATTAGTTATATACTAATATCAAGTTTAATAAGATCGATATTCAAGTTTTGAAAATTTAGTAATTGATTTCCATATCATTATCAGTTATCTTTTTTTTTTTTTNTGCATAATTTAAAAAAAAATAAAAATTCATATTTTTATATTATTATTATTATTTTATGTTTCTATAATTCTTATTAAAGATTTATATATAGTATATAAAATAATAATTAAATAATATATTTAATAGTTGGCAAAAAAATATATTTAATATAATATTATATTTATTTTGAAAAAAAAAATTTGGCCCCATAAAAATTCTCATAACATATCTGTCTATATAAATAACTTCACATTCGTTTCAAGAGGTAACTCATTTTTTTTCAAAGCTCTCACTCACTCATTTACACATTATTTTAGTCTTTATTGATTTGATTGTCAAAGGAGTATCATATGACTCCTTTTTCGTCTTGCTTTTTTGCATGAATTTCTTAAAGCCTCTTGTTGATTGGACGACTATTTCTTCAAAAGGCTTCATTATTGATGTTGTTTGTGGGGATGAAATTTTCTGAGAATCCTCATCATTGTATTTATATAACTTAACAAAAAGTCTGTGTTGAATAATTTCTTTTAAGATAATATTTAAAAAAATTTAATTTATAAAAGAAACCTAAGTACAATTTTATACTATTGAAATAGTATAAACGACTTGAACATCGAGGGTCATCCTCCCATGAAATTATTTCGAATTAATATTTTGGCTACAAATTCTTGACTTTCAATTAATCTAGGCAAGATAGCAATTACCATTGAATTATGTGCACAAGGTAGAAAGAATAACAAATTGGATAAAAAACAAACAACATTGTAAAATCCATAAGGCACAATATGTGAGGTTTTTCTAAGATTACTCCCTACTTAATGGATTCGTTTAATTATGATCTTGCGTCAATAATTGTTTATCTAATTATATCTTGAACCTTAGATTTTTCTGCACATTCGCTTCATTTTAGTTCATTTTGCTGTGCACATGTCGATTGAGTGCACTATTTTCATCAGCAGAAACACAAGAAGTTACAAATAAGACATGCAAAGACCAAAATAAGCTTCATCTACCTCTAAATTGCTTCGCATTCTTTCTCCTAACATTTTCTCCAATGATGACTAGAAGCAAGAAAACAAACATCTCATGTCAATCATTTATGATTAATAAAATAGTTTCTTAAAATAATTAGAGCCCATTTGATTCTATTTTTTAAAAATAATTTTTAAATTTATTTTTATGAATGAGTTTTAGAAAGCAAAAGTTAAAGAAACAAACTTTTTTGACAAGTTAATTTTAAGAGTTGTTTTAAAAAATTGAAAGCATTATGTTTGTTTGAAAAATTTGTTCTCAAACATTAGTTATGGAAATAGAGCAAATAAGGGGAAAAAATTAGAGAAGTGACTCTAATGAGAATGTGAAAGTGTAGTGTGGGAGATTAGTCCTTCCACTAGATAACTCAACCCCATTAGTTGAGTGTATATAGTATGAAAACGGTGAATAAAATGAAAATTTCTGACCAAATCAATAACACCACAGATCACACAACTCTTTGCGTACAAATTAAATTGAATGTCAATACAAGACTTGGAGAAAGCAACCAGAACAGATGAACGTGAAGAGAAGCATGAGAATATGAGATCATAATAACAGAGTGAGTACAAAACAAAAAGACAAATGTAGCACGTAGCATAACAAAACAAATGAACACCAAGAGAAACAACTAGATAATAGGGAAACACTTCTCTTGTTTAAAAAATTATAATTTTAATAAAGTTATCAGATCATTAGTCTTTTATCTTCAATAATCAATATCCTCTAATTCATGTATTTTCTCATGAAATATTGACATTTAAACACACACACATATCTATATTATATATATATAGGAGAAATTAACATTCTTTTTCCTTCCATTAACTTTTCCATCAGTCTCTCCTTTTTTCTTCTCCTGATGATAATTCCTAAAGTTACATCATGCGTCAGAAGGTCAAGTTTCTAAGTGAACCTATAACGAGGGATGCCTAAGAAAGCCAAATTACAAGTTCAAGAACGCTTGTACTTTATTTCTTACAAGCAAGAGTCTCTTGTACACATGCAATCAAAACATGAAGAGATAAACAGAGATAAATTAAACTCGAACACCATATTGTCCTGTATCATCAGGTGGTCACTGGTCAAAAAAAGAAAATTCAGATCATCAAAAAGAAAAAACAATTGATTCTGTTCTATACTTTATATTTGCAATAATTATCATATAAGACAGTACCTCTAGTTAATGAGTTATGTCTTGAATGAAAGATAGATTCCTGATATTGTGGCTACTCCAGCCAACACATAAGCAAGGCTGAATGCTTTTGGAGGTGGGATTGTGATAAGATCCTTCAACTGAGAAACATTAATTATTTGAGCATTGAATTAACATACAAAATTAGATGAGAGGAACAATGATTCTTGTGCTGATTCAAAAATTATGGCTGATAAATGAGACTTGAAGATTCTAGAATATCAACTTATTAGAAGTGAAAATGATGAAATGTATAATCTCTAGAATGTATAACTACCACTATTGGTTGCTTCCAATGCTTCTTCATTCCTGGTAGATGCCCCTTTCCAACAACAGCAACAACCAAGCTACTCTGACTTGCCACTTTTGCCAAAGTTAAAGACATATATCTGGATTTTTTATAGGTGGAAAAAAAAAGAATTAGGTAGAAAAGAATTATAAATAAACTCTAAATTAACTATCCTTAACCAATTTCAAACGGTAGATGTAATCAATGGCTCAAAAAATAAGTGCTATTGGAACAAATGTATTTTAAAACTGGAAGTATTTAAATTTAGAGGTCCAGAGCAATCAATACTCAATAGAACCAGTCACTTCAAATAGCTTAATAGAAAGGAAGTAAAGCACTTGCTTGGTTAGACAAAAGAACTTAAATTCTTAGTAAATAAAAGTGTGCTCTGAAGAGCACATGGGTAACAGAAAAATTCATTCTTTCTATAGTGTTTAAGACTGAAAATGTTCAACCCCTTCTCTTGAAAAGTGAGAGGAGTATTTATAATGATAACCTAATGTTATGGGTTTTAGATTAGGTGGCAACTTATGAATTCTAATAATTTTCTCCTTGTTAGAGTAGTGAAAAAAATAGGGTCAGAAACCAGAAAGTATGGATTGGAACGTGAATGTCAAAGAATGCCTAACACTTAAATATTGAGCAGGAAAGTAGGAGACAAAGGTAAATTCTTACTCTATTTAAGGTGATGGTTGATGGGATGACCCCATCACACACTCTTTTATGATAGACAGTGAGAAATTTAAGTTTACTGTTAAAAGGACATATTAATTGAGCACTTTGAAGCTCTTTGTTGCATCTCTTAATTAATTAAATAAATAAATAAATGACTAATTATTTAATTAATTGACGTAGAAATTAAACAAAGATATATATCTTATTGAATCTTATAAGCTACACGATGTGGGAAAAAAAGAGCAACAATAGAACACGCAAAGTAATAATAAAAAAAAAGAGTAAACTACCAAATTGGTCCCTGGATTATTGCCTAGCTGACAGATTGGTCCTTGAATTAATGAAATTAACAAATAGGTCCTCGAATTTTACTAACGTTAGTCAAATTGGTCCTTCCATGAAGTTGCCGTCAGTGCAGACGCTTACGTGGCCGTTAACTGGAAATCAAAAAAAAAAAGTCACGTGTATTTCCTTAATTTGACTAACGTGTCACGTCAGCAGTTAACGGCCATGTAAGCGTCTGCACTGACGGCAACTTCACGAAAGGACCAATTTGACTAACGTTAGTAAAATTTGGGGACCTATTTGTCAATTTCATTAATTCAGGGACCAATCTGTCAGCGAGACAATAATCCAGGGACCAATTTGGTAGTTTACTCAAAAAAAAAAAAAGCAGAAATTCAAGAAGATGAACACAATGAGTTTAATGTGATTCACCTGGTCGTGTATCCTACATTTACAACAAAATATGGAATCTCGCTATATTAAATAAAGGATTACAAGAATGAATGTCCCAGTCATCTCCTACTACTGTATTGATACGTGTACAAAAACATCAGTCTCTCATAAACTCTTAAACTAGGCCAGATGGTCAGGTCTTATTCACTATCCTATTAAAACTGCATTTATAATGAAGAGGATGAGCTTCAATGGAATGATTTACAGTTCTGCTGCTATTTAAACCATGCAACGTCTATTGTGTCTCAAGTCTTGGATATGTAATTGGCTATCTTTTATAGTCTTAAGTGAGAATTACTAATAACACACAACTAATAATTGTTGTTTACTACTTTTGTCTCTTTCATATTTGTGGCAAAATCCCTTCTTTTTTTTTCTGTGACTTTTTTTTCTTTTGTTCAAAAGCCAAGTTACATAAGTAATTGAACGAGTTATCTTTTTAAATGGAACAGTAAAATAATCTCAGCAAAGTGAATGTTGAAGAGAACTTACTGATCTCTTTCATGTACAAAGGTCTCCGATAAAGATGGAAACTTGTTAGCAATGTCTTGTATGCGAGTTAGCGTATTAATGTCAATTCTCTGATTTGTCTGAAGAAAAGAATGAAGCAAACCCAAGTTAGACTATAGACAAGAATAAGTTAGAACAAATATTATAATTTCCCATCTCCACAAGTATATAAGAATTATATATGTTTACCAATTTACTTGTGTCCTTCGAGCAAATTTGGGAACTAATGAACCAGAGAACTGACGATAACAATTTTATCTTCTCCCAAAGTGACAACTTTCTCCAGAATCTCTGCCTTGTAATCTGTCTTGTGACCAGCATCAAAATCATTCATTTGAAAGATAATAAATCACAGCCAGCCATATAGCCATACAAGACAATGCATCTTATAGTTAAAAACACAAGTAAAAGAAGTAAAAAATGCTGGAAATTAGAAAAAAAAAAAAAAAAAAAAAAAANAAAAAAAAAAAAAAAAAAAAAAACACCAAGTGAAGGAAGTAATTTCATGACAGAGTGAAGTTAAATCATATTACAATAGAGAAAATGCTTTAATGACCGAAATTGGACATAATGCTTTAAGCAATATCAAATATTAACACTTGAGAAGAGTTCTCTATATTGAGAGAGAGAAGAAATTGGTAGTCCCGTGTGTATAAAAAAGATTTTGTAGGTAGAGACAAAATCTATTTTGAACGAAGTTTAAAGTTTTTCATTGATGGGTCTGTTATTATTGGGTATGGACCCATAGTATGAGACTAATGTGCTGGACACTGTGCAACAGACATGAGTTAGTGGAGATTTGGATCTTTTATGAGATCCACAATTAATCAAATATGTTGAGTCATAATGTCATATTCTTGTTCTTACATATGTATCTAACAAATTTTATAAGGCAAAAATTGTTTCCCACCGCTATAGGACGATCACCAAGTACAACCCTACAATCATACTTCATTGCTTCTTCATATGCCACACGTAACTCAGACTCAGCAATGAACCTAAGCCTCGAACAAAACTGTGTTAGAAATTTAAGGCAGGATTAACAACTAGTTATATATATAAATATATATACACATATATATAAACATGATGAAGAATATTAAATAAAAAATAAAAAAGGAAAACTAATGTGCTTGCCTCAGCACATTCCCGAGACGTTGCTTTAAAGTTAGCCTGTTTCTCTAACTCAGAGATTATTTCCTCTTCAGTAGGCATCTGAAAGAAGGAAAACTAATGAACAAAATAAAAAACAGAACTTCTTTTTAGAAAAGAAAATTTAAGTAAATGATAATTTGACTTATGTCACCTATATCGTGATTTGATTATAAGAGAAATTAGAGAAAAAATATATTTTAAAATATGACTAAGGATGTTTTACTGTTCAAATTTCTCTACATTTTATATTTGCATCTATATAAATATATATTGAGTAGAAAACTCTTTAGTAAGAATAGAGACCTTACATTTTTAGGAGTTGAACACAATCCTAAGAAGACAACCTGTAACAAACAAAGCAAGGCAAAGGAAACAAGCATATAATCATTTTAGATGGTCAAGTTTTCGGTTGGTGTTACAATTAATGCAATCAATCCAACTGTCAGAAAGTCAAGAAGAGAAGTACCTCTGGTTTTAAAAATTTGATTATTTCTTGAACTTCTTTGCTTGATTTCTGCAAGGAAACAAGCATAGTTTACTAGTTTAGCATGCATTTACTGTAGAAGAATCAAATTACTATCAATTTCAAACTGCCTTCAGTCTTTTAAAGTTTAAGTTCTAAAGGCAAAAATTAAGCTCACGTCTCATTTTGCTTTCTAGGGAAAAGCATTCATCATCAAATTATAAAGGTTAAATTGCAATGAGAGCCCTTGAGTTTTAGTTCGAGAACAAACTACACCTACGCATTTTAAAAGTAGACAAACGAATCCTTGAATTATCAATTTTGCTTACTTAGAATCCCTGAGTTTTAAAAGTTGACAAACAGACCCCTTAAGCTTTCATCTTAAAAGATGTTATTTATGAATTTTGAGTGATCGAAGTTAAAAGCTCAGAAATTGTATCTATCAACTTATTTGAAGGCTTAGGAGATTTGTCGGTCAACTTTTAAAACTCAAGCTTTTAAATGAGCAAAAAGTTGAGAACTCCGAAAATTTGTTTGTCAATTTTTAAAACTCAGGAGTGTTTTATGTTTTATAATTTGCCGCCCGTTTATAAATCAGAAAGTCTTAATGCAATTTAGAGCCCGTTTGGATTGGCTTATTTTCATAAAAAAAAGCACTTAAATTTTGAAATTAAGTGCTTCTTAACTGTTTTAAGTATGTTTGGAATAGCTTTTGAAAAAAAAGAAGTAGTAAAAGAAGTTAAAAATCCGCTTTATTTGGAAGCCTGATTTTTTGGCTTTTGTTAACAGCTCAGGCGCTAGAGTTTTTATAAATGCGGGAGGCATTTTATTGGATAATATTATCCTCAATAAATTTTCAAATTTCCATCTTTTACCCTTTCCTACTTATAAATGATAGGAACTTATTTTACCGTCATTGCATTCGTAAGTCTGCCAGTTCTTTCTGATCTACTCAACTTTTCAATGAGACTTGCAAGTTTTATGTCATCTCCCATAATTAATCTATATTTTCTTTTCTCCCATTATCATTCTACAAAACAAAGTTTATCCTTTTGATTTGAAATACTGGGCACCCTCCCATTATCTTCAAGATTAGACATTTCAAAATATCTATTATTCATTTTTTAAAACTAAATTTGCTGCCCCTATATATTCAGAAACCTATACATATGAATTAATTTTTCATTATAATAATTAATTTTTTTAATCTAAACAATTAATAAAAGAGATACTTTTTTGTGTCCATTTTAGTAAATCTCACATGTTAAAAGTACTTTTAAAAATTTACATCCAAGTACGTTTGTTTTTTATAAAGCACTTTTTAATTATAAGATTCAAACATATATAGCTTATTTTTTAAATAAAAGCTCTAATATCATAAGCTGTAAAATAAAAGCACTTTTTTTTTAAAGCTAATCCAAACGAACCCTTAGCCAACTATAAATGTGTACCTCTTGTTTTTCTATTCTCACTTTTATAACTTTAGTTGAAATACAACTCCTAAAATAGAAGCATTTGCTACTTTGCAAGGATGACAAGTACAAATGGAAGAATGGAGACTTAATCGAGATATTCATCAAACAATTATTCTAGTAGCAATTACTTTAATGCATGCATACTTTATAGTATCACCAATTGGATAAACTCTAGATTTTATTTCCCTCTTAGTTAGAAAGGAAATCCACGAAATTAGTTATGGCAAACAATATCCAACACAAGAATGTTCACCGACACTATCCAATTCCATGAAGCAAATTTCACTAGAATAAAGGCAACAATTGCCACTGTTTATATGAGTAAACCTTCTTTTTAAATAATTATTATTTTTTACAGAGAAATATGTATTAAGATTTAAGTGTTCTGAGTCTCAGTTTTTTATATATATTTTTAATTTGAAATTAATTAATGATATCAAAATATAAAATTATGCAAGAGGAGTTATTAAAATTTTAGGGTGGGTATGCTTTTGTGGTATTTTGTTTTTTATTTGTATTGAAATACAAAATATGACTAAACATACAGAAAACATATAAAATTTATAGTCATTCATGTTAATTTTCGATAAAATATTTTTTCAAAATATTTCTTAAAGCATACAGAAAATATCATTATTTTTTTTTTTGGCTGAAAATATCATTATTTAATAATAGCTCAACAAAAAATATATAAAATTTGTCGTCATTTTTTTATTTAATTTAAAAGCAAGTATAATCAAAATTTTATTGTTATAAAATAAATATATTTTAAACATTAAAAAGTAATCTTTTTTTAAAAAAATAAGAACGAATTTAAAATAAAAATACAGAATATTTTTTCTAACTATGCATCCTTAAATGATGTTAAACATTAAGATAAGAGTCACACACTTCCATAACCATAGTCCATAAGAGTCACTGATTCTCTAAAGTGTGAATGGAAAAAAAAATTTGGTCAAATATTTAATTAGGCTAAAATGCACTTTTGGTCTCATAACTTTGACAAAAATCTCAATTTAATCTCATAACTTTTTTTGTTGCAATTTTGGTCTCATAACTTTGGCAAATGTCTCAATTTGGTGTCATAACTTTTTTTGTTGCAATTTTAGTCCCATAACTTTTAAAAATATCTCAATCTCACCGTTGGTCTCAAGCTGATTTCCATCAATTATCTATCGTTAAATCTACTTCATCTATATTTATCACATCATCATTCAACTCAGTATGTTAGATCATCTTTAACGGCAGAAAATGGATGAGAATCAGCTTTGGACCAATGGGAATGTTTTTAGAAGTTATGGGACCAAAATTGCAACAAAAAAAAGTTATAGAACTAAATTGAGACCTTTTCCAAAGTTATAGGACCAAAATTGCAACAAAAAAAATTATGGACCAAAATGCACTATATAAATTTATCTCCAATTCAAATACAAGCCTTTGTTTGATCCTCCTGTTCTTCTTCTACTTCTACAGCGACAAATCAAACACGAAGAAATTATTGAACGAATTATGAAGTATTACCTGAGACAAGTAGTGATTTGTGCCGATCAAATAGACGTCGCAAACGCCGCCGTCAGAATTAGACCGGCAAGTCAGAATCTCGACGTGTGTCGCGAGCTTTTTCACCATTTCGTGCTTCTCTCTTTTCTCTCTCTTCTTTATCGAATCCTCATATAAACCCTTTCTTCGGGTTTTGGAGTCTGAGATTCCTGAGAATCGCGTCGAAGGAGACCAAATCGGACCACGATTCTGAGTCTGAATCCACCGAGTTAGTCGCCATTGATGAGCACGACTCACCAAGCGACTCATAACTATAATGAATCACTCAACACAGAAGGAAGATGCTTTGACAGTGGAGAGATAAAATTTCTCTAGCGAGCAAAAGGCGAAGGAGAAAGTACTACTGTATGAGTGTATGGTATGATTTTTCTGTTGAGTGGAGTCACACTATTGTTATTTTCCATTTTACTTTATTTAATTATATTAACTTTTTTCCATATCTGGTAACCTCCATCATAAGGTAATATATAAAGGTAGTCTTTTTAATTACCCAAAAAATAAAGTAGTATTTCTGCTTTTTTTTTTCCTATGACCTAGAGCTGTATCTAACATTTCTCTTTGAAAATGGTTTTTGTGTGTGTGCTTGTGATGGATGTCTTTTCCTGCAAATTTTTATTGTTTCTTTCTTTTTTTTCATAAAAAAAAAAAAGAAAAAGTTATGTATGTATGTATGTATGTATGTATGTATGTATGTATGTGTATGGAAGAAGATGGTCGCCACCGACGAAAGGGGAGAAGACACAAAGAGGAAGGAAGAAGAAGGTTTTTTTTTGGACAAAATGGGTTAAAATCGCAGTTTACTTCTTTTTTCTTACGTTTTGATCCTATTATAAAAAAAAAAGACCTTATTGTAAAAAAAAATAAAATTTTTAGGTGATTAAAGTTAGTTTTTTCATTTTTTTTAACATAAAAAGTTGATGGAAAATGTTAAAAGACTAACAATGAAATGTTTTGAAAAGTTGAGGGATCACAACAAGACTTTGAACAAACCTGAGGAACCAAAATAAGACTTTGACCAATGAGTTTTCACCAATTAAGAGAATGTCAGTATTACATTCATGATAGGGTTAAGCTAATAAGTGCCCTAAGTTAAGAAGTATTAAATACCCATTGTAAATATAAATTTGCCTTAAATTTCTTAAATTTCTTGATTAATAATGACTTCATATTCCTTCATTTATTTAAGACTAAAATACCTTTTATTATATCTTTATTATACTTATCTAAGCGTGTTCTTTTTTCTTTAATAAAAGATATTATTCGTGTGAAGGAATCAGCCACGCGATTCCCTTCTCTAAGCGTGTGAAGAACCCTAACGTTCCAATCTCTTCGCACCAAGTCAAGAATGAAATGCGCCAAACCAGCACTAACCTTCTTTCCCTCAATCGCACCACAGATCAATTCCACCGCTCCCAACGAATCGGATTCAAGGATAACATCCTTAAATCCCAAGTCCCACGCAAGCCTCATCCCATCGTACAATCCCCACAACTTTGCTTCCAAAACAGAACAGAAACCCAACCTTCTAGCAAAGCCACCCTTCCAGACGCCGTTTTCATCCCTGATCAACCCACCACAAGCAGCAAAATTCAGATCTCTGCAAAAACTCCCATCAGTATTCACCTTCACCCAACCCTCATTCGGAGGATACCATCTGATCAGCCCCAAAGACTTGGGCTTTGTATATTTTATTTGTGTAGGACAACGAAATTATGGATTCACAAGTATATTTTATTGTTATATAAATTTTATAGTTATATTTTATCAATAATATAATATTTATACTTAAAATAATTAATATTTATTTTATTTATATATTTATGATGCCGTTTGATTTAATCATCATCTAACCGATTGAACCAATCAACCTGTGACTCGAAGGTCTGTCCGAATCACTCTCTGGTCCGATTTTATTAACATTGAATAATAACTTTAAAAATAAATTATTTCTTTTAAATTTTGTAGTTATGGAGACGAAGAGACTTTATGAATACACTTTAAAATGGTATTTCTGCATTTTTTTTTCCTATGACCTAGAGCTGTATCTAACATTTCTCTTTGAAAATGGTTTTTGCGTGTGTGCTTGTGATGGATGTCTTTTCCTGCAAAATTTTATTGTTTCTTTTGATTGAAATGAAATTTTGCTACGGAAAAGGGTGTTATTTTTGTCCATGGGATAATGAAGAGATCTCAAAGTTTTCAATGGCGCAACTTGGACTTGCTTTTTTATCATGGAGGCAAAGTTATGGCTGTGGAAAACTCTGCTTGAGAGATCAAATTTTCGTTACAAATCTTTATTTGAGAGGAGTCAAGGGTCACCAACTATTGACCGACGTCTATTTTGGTCTCTCAACTTTTTCTCGTGGTGATTTCTTAACTTTTTAAAATGTTCCAACGTAAGTCATGTATTTTTTTTCATTCACTTTTTTTGTTAAATAAAAAGAAAAAATTAACTAAAATCACCTAAACATTTTATTTTTTTGCATTAAGGTCATTTTCTTTTATAATATTATAAAAACGTAAGAAAATAAATAAATTGGGGTTTTAACTCATTTTGGCCGAAAAAAGAACACACTTCTTCTTCTCTTCTTCACTCGTCGCCACTCCTCCAATCTCCACCATAGATCCGATGGTTGCTAAGTTATCGTTGCAACTCTTCTTCTCTTATTCACCCGCTGTCGCTCCTCTAGTCTCCACCACCATAGATTCGGTCATTGCTAAGTTGTCGTCGCCAGTACTCCAGTCAGATTTGTCACCTTCACCATCCGAGTGATGGAGTTTCAGAATCGAAGAGAGTTGGAGAGAGTGGTGATGATGGTGACTTTGGTGGTGTTGATGTGTATGGAAGAAGAAAAGAAGACGCAAACAGAATCCATGGTCGTTGCTGTCGACGAAGGAGAAGAAGAAGATGTGAACGGAATCCATGACCGCCGCCAACGAAGGGGAAGAAGAAAATGTGAACGGAATACGTGGCCGCCACCAACGAAAGGGATGAAGAAACAAAGAGGTATGTATGATGTGTATGGAAGAAGATGGCCGCCGCCAACGAAAGGGGAGAAGAGACAAAGAGGTAGGAAGAAGAAGTGTTGTTTTTTGGGACAAAATGGGTTAAAACTGTAGGTTTCTTTCTTTTCTTACGTTTCGATCCTATTATAAATAAAAGACCTCAATGTAAAAAAAATAAAATTTTTAGGTGATTAAAGTTAGTTTTTCCATTTTTTTTAACAAAAAAAAGTGGATAGAAAATGCTGAGAGATTAACAGTATAACGTTTTGAAAAGTTGAGAGACCAAAACAGAAAAAAAGAAAGTTGAGGGACCACAACGAAACTTTGAGCAAACCCGATTGACCAAAAAAAGACTTTGACCAATGGGCTTTCACCAATTAAGAGAATGTCATGAATATGGTTAAGCTAACAAGTGAAGTATTAAATGCGCATTGTAAATATAAATTTGCCTTAAATTTCTTGATCAATAATAACTTCATATTCCTTCATTTATTTAAGAATAAAATACCTTTTATTATATCTTTATTATACTTATTTATATTTTATTAATATTTTTTAAAACATCTTTTTTTGCGTTATATTATATGTAAACTTATTTAAACAAAAAAAAACTCATTTTTTCACTTTTAGTTTTATTAACCTAATAATTATTCATATTATGAATCTTGTATATTTTATTTGTGTAGGAGTGTAGGACAATGAAATTATAGATTCACAAGTATNGTAAATTAAATGTATGTCTTCTTTATATTAAGTATTAACTATTAAATTGTGGATACACACATCTTATTCAACTTTCGCGGCAACGTTAAAAAATAACGCATATGGTATTATAGTCTTGTTCATAAATTATATCAAATATTCAAATGACATTAATTTTTTTTAAAAAAAATTTAAAATAAACTAACAATTTGATTCCTAAAAGATCACCGAGATGACAATTCAGTCTCTAAAAACTTAACATGTACAATTTAATCCCTAAAATATTAAAACAGTATTATTTTTTTCCTCTATTATAATATTCATCGGACAGTTTTTGAAAAGCAGAATTTCTATTTTTAATTGATGAGTTAGTCACCACCTCCATAAAGGGAAAAAAATGAGTGTTGCGTGTTAATGACTAACTCTCTCTCTTTCGATTTTTCAACACAAACACAAAAACAGTATACAAAATAAAAATGTTAAGATTCAATCCCAATAAACGTTCCAAACAGTTCATTTTGTCATCTTTGTTTCTCACTTTATCTCTCTCTCGATCTTTCAAACACATACACATACTCTTGTCACTTCACTTGCATGTATAAATACATTAATACATTCAAGCATATTCGATCACCATAATAGCTACACTACTTCATCTTCAATTCGTGCTTCTACTTCAGCTCCCTTCCTCTCTACAAACTATAGTTAATAGCCAGCTATGGCTGATAGCAGCATGAGTAACAACAACAACCGCAACAACAATGTCTCACGCGAAACTACTAAAGGTGGCTGGAATGCCGCCATCTTCATTATTTGTGAGTTCTCTCTCTCTCTACTATAGTTAATATGCTTAAATGTATTAATGTATTTATACATGCAAGTGACAAGAGTGTGTGTATGTGTTTGAAAGAGAGAGATAAAGTAAAAAACAAGGTTTGGTCATATTTCACTTTGGTACCTTGTGGTTTAAAAAGTGACACTTTGGTACCCTCTGGTATTCTCCATTAACACTTTGATATCCTTTGGAGCTATTTTGTAATTTTAACCATAACAAATTTTGCAAAAATTACATGTTGACCCCAAAAAAATTTCATAGTTTTCATTTTAGTCCCTAGATAATATGTATCTAGGGACCTATTTGTAATTTTATGAATTTTTTTTGGGTCAATATGTAATTTTTGCAAAAGTTTTATGATTAAAATTACAAAATAGCTCTAAAGGGTACCAAAGTGTTAATGGAGAATACCACATGGTACCAAAGTGAAATATGACCAGACCACAGAGTACCAAAATGTAATTTATCCTATTATTTAATTATAAAAGATGATTGTGTGCATTTATACGGTTAATTAGGTGTGGAAATTGCAATGAGATTTTCATATCAAGCTGTGCCTACAAACTTGATAATGTTTTTGACGAACATTCTTCATGAGCCGACGACGGTGGGCGTGAAGAACATGAACACATGGGTTGGTGTCTCCTCACTCTTTCCAATAATCGGTGCTTTCATCGCCGATTCGTATGTTGGCCGTTTTAGGACAATCCTCTTCGCTTTTCTCATTTATCTAATGGTAAATTCATTTTAACTAATTTCTTTACTTTCTACCTCTTACTCTTAATTTTTTCTTCTCAATTATTCTTGCACTTTTCTCAAAAAAGAACGAACAGTTGTACTCAATAAAACAAAAAACATGCGCAAGTTTAACTTTAACGAAAGTTAACTTGTTGTATACATTATTATTCTAATATCAGAATTTTGACTAGTTTTATTATTTTGAGAAAATTACATTATTATATGGATGGCAGAAAATAAATTAAAAGTGAGAATGTTAGTTTGACAGCTAACATATCAAACACCTGAGAAATGAATTGAGTGCAACTTTTTAAATATGAATGAGAATATATAAAGTGTAATTTACTCTAGTTAATTTTATCTTGTTAATTTGCTTGATTATTCACGCTGAGTTATTTCAATCGATAATAAAATATGTAATATGTTCATGCGCTCTATGTCAATATTATATAATACTTATTACGACAATTATTTGTGTTTTTTTTTTCTTTTTGGTATGCATATTTTAAGTGAAAAAGAGGACGAAAAGGCGTCGTAAGAGGTTTCAAAACATATCTCTTTTGGATGAACATGTTAATCATGGTCAAGATTTTTTATAACAAATAGAAATCGGTTATCAGGTTAAAAAAAAAAAAAAGAAATCGGTTTTCATTTTTTTCAGGTGTTAGAGTTTCAGGTCTTAAGTTTGGCAACAAAATATGAAAAAAAGAAAGAGTTTCAGGTCTTAAATATATCAAGTTGAGATTATATATAAGAGTAAACTTATATATATATATGTATGTATATCTTTATATTTTTCTATTCAAATAAATATTAAAAGAAAACTTGACATACATATAGTTAATTATGAATGGAAAAATTAAAGCGTATATATATATTATATGTAAGATTTTATAATTAGAAGAACTTTATAACAAAACTATAAGTAATCTTATGTAAATCTTAATTCTCCTTATATATATTGTATTTATTTAATTAGAACTTAAAAAAATTCAAATAATAATTTAAGAAGAAATCAAAATCGGAATTAGAACAGCAAAGTATAGTTTTGTTTTCAGAGATGCCGAAAATGCATTTTGCTAGCTTATTGAATTAATACATATACATTAGTAATTGAATCCCATGAAATATTTAAGAGAAAAAAATTGAGATATATATATTTATCACCACTTTTTTTTGGTAATATATTTATCACCATTTTGTATTCAATAACTTTTATGCTCATTTTTTTTCCTTTTTATAAAATTACCATTTACCACCACGTACTTATAGAAATAGATAAGATCATTTAGATCATCTTGCCTAAAGTTTGTGCTTCCTATATCTAGCTACAAGTTGAGCTAAATATTTTAATAATATAAAAATCTTCTTCTTTTCTATGCCAACAAAATAATAATACAAAATCTGATCCTTCCTATGTATTAATTTGTATCGGATATCTCTTTTCTTTACAAATTGTTGGCATATAAAGCAATCCCAGAATCGTTTCTTATGTTATTAATACTACATATACATGACTAAGCATGTATGTTTCCTTACCTATAGTTTTCTTAATGTTTATTTCGCTGTTTGAGATGTACAAAAGAATCTTATGTCACATACACGATATTATTTTGTTATAGGGCATAGTTATCATGATATTATCAGTGTCAGCACTAAAGAATAAAGCCCTATTTTTTGTCGGACTTTACGTCTTAGCCATTGGTGACGGCATTCGCAAGCCGTGCGTTCAGACCTTCGCTGCGGACCAGTTCGACGAAAACACACCAGAGGAGAAACATGCCAAGAATTCATTCTTCAACTGGTTGTTTTTAGGAATTGTAGTTGGCTCAACTACTTCTGTCCTTACAGTAACATATATACAGGTATATATTATCTAGGGACTAAAATGAAAAACTTTAAAAAGATTTTGGGGTCAATATGTAATTTTTGCAAAATTTTTTATGGTTAAAATTACAAAATAACCCCAAAAGGTACCAAAGTGTTAATGGAAAATACCACAAGGTACCAAAGTATCAGGTTTCAAACCACGGGGTACCAAAGTGAAATAGGGTCAAACCACAGGGTACCAAAGTGTAATTTACCCTTTTTTATTCCTTTTCTCTTTTTATAAAAATAAATTATTTAGTTTTCACTAACAATATTTTAATGACTGAATAGTTTAAAATTGTTAAACAAAAATTGAGATAAAAAATATATTTTTAACATTTAAGCTACTAAATAATAATTTCAAGATAAATTAAAGGTTTAAAAAATAGATTTTTTTTTTTAAAAATAAATTTGAAAAATAAGAATATATATATAATAGCATACATGCATGGTTAATGTTTTTTTTTTTTTTGGTACATATGCATGGTTATTAATGGTTGAAAACTGAAAGAATTGATAATGTGGGCAAAAACAGGACAAGATTGGATGGGGTGTGGGGTTGGGAGTGCTAGCAGCGGCAATGGGAATAGGAGTGGCAGTGTTTGTGATGGGAATGAAATGCTACAGAAAGGAAAGCCCACTAGGAAGCCCTTTCACTTCCGTTGCTCAAGTTTTCGTCGCTGCTTCTCGCAAATGGCGTCTCCAGAACACGTGCCATGGCCCTTATACTCTTCCTCCTCCTCAATCTCATGTCTTGCTCCCCACTCACCACTTGAGGTACGAACTTGCATGGTAATGGTATATTATCTTTTAATTCATTCGTTTCCACGAAATTGATTATCTCATATATAGCAAGTACGCTTTAATGACATACATGAAGGAGTAGCAAAAATTGACCTAATCCATTAACACAACCTGACTCAACTATCATTTTAACCAACCATGACCTAACTATTTAAATAATGAGTTAAGATGAGTTGGATCCAAAATTGACCCACTAAAATTTGGATTGAGTTGAGTTAAACCCATAGTTTACCAAACCCAACCCAAATTGCTGTCAAAATTACATAATTTCATGGTTGAGGTAAATATGGATTTTACAATTCTGTGGCCATTCGTTTCTTAAGTGGAGGAATCGCGACAGAGGGATTAGTCACTGTTCTCGACAGTGGATACCCTTGGTTTATACCAAACATGGATTTTACAAATTTTGGCAAAAATTACAAAATGATCCTAAATAATTTCAAAATTTACAAAAATGTCCTTGAATCATAATATTTGAGGACTAAAATGAAAATTATAAAAAAAATTGGGGTCAAATTATAATTTTGAAAAATATTGGAAAAATGGTAAAATTATAAATTAGTCCTAAATCTAAAAACGAATGCATTTTAGTCCAACAAAACCTTGCGTTCAATAGGAGGAAGATGAACTTCACAATTTTTGCAAAAATTATAGAATGCCCCCAAATGTTTTCAAAATTTACAAAAATGTCCCTAGATCATGATATTTGAGGACTAAAATGAAAATTTCAAAAAATGTTTGGGGTCAAAATATAATTTTTAAAAAATATTTAAAAAGATGGAAATTATAGATTAGTCCAATATCTGAAGAAAAAATACAATTTAGTCTTAAATTTCATTGTTGTTTCAACCATTTAAACCAAAATGATAGTTGGACCGGATTGGACCGGAAATAACCGGCCAAGAACCGGAAACTCGAGTCCAACCGCTGGACCGGATCGGCGGTTCTTAATGTTTTTTTTTTTTATACTCGGTCAGATTTACATTTTTTTATTTTTGGATTTTGTACTTTTGAACTTTAAAATTGTGTGTGATGAACTTGAAACTTGAGAGTTGACATGTTGAATTTGATTATTATGAGTTTATGACTTATGAGATCTTGTTGAATTTAGTCCATTTACTTGCTTGAAAAAATAGTTAGTCCATGATCTCTATAGTTGTGGAGAGAAAAGTTATATTATTTGCATAAAGAGATGTATTTATTAATAGATTTAATGCATCTCTTAGACCCAAAAAAAAATATAGAGGGTTTATATTTAATATATTAAAAATAATTATTTATTGCGTCATCCGGTCCGACCGATGGATCGACCGATTCAACCGATCAGACCGTGAACCGAACACTTGTTCGAGTCTTTGTCCGGTTCGGTTATGACAACACTGTTAAATTTGAATAATTTAAAAATTATTCTCATTAATTAGTTTACAAATTAAATAGTTAATCTTTAATTTTATTAAATAATTTAATTATTAAATAATATAAATATTTTAAGATAAGTTCATGGGTTGGATTTGATCGACCCTTGATTCTATGGGTCATGACTCATTTAACAAATATAAATGAGTCCTGACCCATTTATGACCCAACCATTTACAACCCAATTCAAAATCAATTCAACCCACCTATTTTGCCACCCCTACATACATGTGACTTTAATTTGAGAACTTTGGGACTTGAAAGTTGATAATACTAGTCAAATAAAAGATTCTCTTCATTAGATCAAAGAACAAAAAATTGGACCGGCCCGCCTGGGTCAACCCGAAACCCAGGCACTTGGCTGGGATGGGTGAGGCAAAAACTCAGCCACAATTGAACCGAACATAGCTTGGTTTAACCCGTCGATTTTTTTAATAAAACTATCACCCATGACCCCGGATCGACCCGCTTTCATCTTTTTTTTTAAAAAAAAAATTGAAATCACATATTAGATTTTATTTTTAAGGGCACTTATTGTATCATCTCATTTGAAGTCTGAACAGTGAATTGTCGACTACAATTTACTATTGAGTTACTTACCATCTTGAAGACTTGAAGTTATTATTTTTAAGTGTTTTTTTATTTAATTTTCCTTATTTAAGTCCTTAAAATTATAAACTTAGAGACTAGAGAATGTGTTGGATTGGTTATTTAAGAACTTTAAATTAGAAGTGTTGTTTGATATTTTGATATATATTATTATTACTTTTAATTTAATCGGCCTAAAAATTGACCTGATTAATCTGACAGTTAAGCGAATGACCCGTCACTCGAGCCCTTGTCTGGGTCAATATCTGATCTGGTTATTAAAACATTGATATATATGTATATACAGAATTCTGGACAAGGCAACGATGATGGACGAGGAGGACATATCAGCGAGAACCCGAGACCCCTGGAGACTTTGCTCCGTGACCCAGGTCGAAGAAGTGAAGCTAGTCCTCCGCCTCATCCCCATCTGGCTCAGCTGCCTCATGTTCGCCTTCGTCCAAAGCCAGTCTACCTTCTTCACCGAACAAGTCTCCACCACTCACCACTCCATTGGTAATTTCGAACTCAGCCCCACCTTCCTCATAGGCTTTGTCGGCATCATCACCCTCTTAGTCGTCCCCGTCTACGACCGTCTCTTCGTCCCTTTTGCTCGCCGCCTCTTCGGTCATCCCTCCGGCATCACCGTCCTCCAGCGCATCGGCACTGGCCTCCTCCTCTCCATCCTCAACATGGTCGTGTCCGCTCTCATAGAAGCCAAACGAATCCATGTGGCGAAACAACATGGCCTCCTTGATAACCCTAGCCTTCTCGTGCCCATGAGCATGTGGTGGCTTCTCCCTCAGTATTTTCTCTTTGGGATATGTGATTTGTTCACCATCGTTGGCCTTCAGGAATTGTACTATGATCAAATGCCTGAGGCTATGAGGAGTATGGGTGCTGCGGCGCACATTAGCCTTGTAGGAGTTGGAAGCTTTGTTAGTAATATCATAATTTCAATATTGGAGGATATTACAGCCAAGACTGAAAGCAAGTGGTTGGGAAATAATCTAAATAAGGCTCATTTAGATTATTTTTATTGGGTGTTAGCGGGATTGAGTGGGGTTAGTTTTTGTGTGTATCTGTGGCTGGCTAAGGGATTTGAGTACAAGAAGGCGGGCTTGAATTCGGTTGAGTCGTTCAGGGAATTACAACAAATACAAGAACAAGAATATCCTTCCAGCATGGACCATGAATGAAGGTTTAGTGATTGATATAAATAATGATAGATATGGCTGGGATTATTTAGATTTTAGTTTGCAGTGACTTGTATATATTAATTTGGTTCTTTATTTTGAAATTGAACTTATAATTTAGATACATGATCGACTTTAATTTTAGAGTCAGGATGAAATAGTTGATTACGTATCATTCAATCATGATGTTTACTCTTAATTTAATCCTATCCCGCTCTATTATTTATAGGATAAGATTAGTTTTAAATTTGTATCCTATATATGTATACATAATTATGTATAGCTTTTGTATTTTCTCACATCCTGCATGCCACTTAATTAATTTTTAATATGTAGGCAGATAATTTAATTTAATCTATCTTTTGTATTTTCTCAATCCTTCGTTTGATCAGATGCTTAGAGTTTTACGTCACCTCAGTCACTTGTATAATTTTTTTTTTTGTAACAAAAAAAAAAACAATTTGCACTCTTGGAACGACGTTGTGTTGAGAATAACTGTTGCTTCTTTATCATTCTTCATGTTGGCGATGAAATGGAGCCGTAATCATTATTGGCCACATGATGATGCTTAGATTCATTGAAGGGCTGAGATTAAAGGAATGGCATGGGCAGCTTAATTAGCTCACACGTGTTACTTACCTCATCAACATCTTGTTAACCATATCTTAATTAAATCTAAAAAGACAAGTAAGAGATGTCTATAATCAATCATTTTCCGTGAGATGCAAAATGGCTACCACTTTTGGGTTTAATTTGTGGTTTTGACGGTGTGAAAAGATCAAACGAAATCACAAACAATATAATTTTTTTTTTGTGAGAAAAAGGGGCCTAAGGCCAAAGACAGAACAACGACAGAAAATTACATAAAAATGGACCGAGGGGTAGTAATCCCCATAGCATCAAAAAGAAATAAATGACCAATTCTTCTAGGAACCTGAAGCCAATCTTTGTGGCCTAGCTCATGCTCCAAGCTCCAATTAGCTAGCCAGTCTGCACATCTGTTACCTTTCCTGCAGGTATGCTTAAGTGTCACCACCCAACCTTCACTTAGCAAGTTCCTAATCTCAGTCATAAGATTAGTTGTTCCTTCACCTCCAGACTTATTAGAAAGAGCAACCTAGATCACAGTACTAGAATCACACTCAACACTTACTTGATTTAAGTTCAATTTTTTTGCAAGGCGCAAACCATCCAAAAGGCCCCAAGCTTCGGCTCTGAAAGCAGTACAGACCCCAAATTTCTAGTGAACCCAGCAATCCAACGTCCATCTGTATCTCTGATCAGTCCGCCGCAACCACCAACCCCATCCGCACCTCTTGCCGCTCCATCAGTGTTAAGTTGGAAGGTGCCGATATCAGGGGGCTTCCAACAGACGTGGATATCACTTTTTACACCACGAGGAAGATGAATATTAGCATTAACAGTCTAATTAATGAGATTAACATAGTCAACAATGATGACATTAGGCCGATGTGGCATGATGAAGGCTTCATCGAACATGGATGCATTCCTCCACCGCCATAAAAACCAGATGGTAACTCCCCAAAGCAGCGGCCATTCCCCAGTCACAACACTTCTAAAATTACCATTTAAGTTGGCATCAATCCACTCCTCCCGCTGCATAGTGTAGAAACGATTTCTCTCTTGCCCATTAAGAAAAAAATTCCATACTCTCATAGCACGTCGGCAATCACGCAGAATTTTGTTGCACCAATTGCACCAAGGTTCCTTATCACTCCACCTTTGACAATACACGTTGGTTTTAATTTTGTTGTGGGCCACCAACCAAATAAAGACACGAATGCGCTCAGGACCCCTCCACCTCCATATCTTTCGCCAACGGTTATCTATGGGCTGTAAAAGATCTTCAGATAAAACAGAGTAAGCAGTCCTTACCATATAAGAGCCACTTTTATCTTTGGACCAAATCAAGCAATCATGTTCTTCAGTTAACGAAGGTGGGCATGTTGAATGAAGCTTATGAATAACCTGATAAGGCAGGAAATTCATGATATCAGCCCAATTCCAATCCCCATTGTCAAGAACATAGTCTGAAACTTTCTTATTTCTTTCCTCTGTTGGGATGATCACATCAACATAATCCGCAAGCTGTCGAAATTCTGCAGCCACCTGTCATCCCAAAAATTGACTTTGCTACCATTTCTTATGGCCCACGAGCAATTAGATATCAAGTTGGGCCAAATTTTGGAAAGACCTTTCCATAACAAAGAATCAGTGGGCCTGGTGATGATTTGGTCTTCAAAGTTGGCACCTCTACCATACTTGTTTATAAGAACTTTACTCCACAAGCTTTTTTTCTCCTGGAGGAGCCTCCACCCAGTTTTCAGGAAACAAGCATCATTCATACTTCTCATATGCTTTAAACCCAACCCTCCACTACACTTGGGCCTGCACATTTGACCCCACCCAATCATGTGAGTCTTCCTCTCACTCTCCCTATGGCCCCATATAAATGCTCGCTCTATTTTTTCAATTTCATCACAAACAGATCTTGGAAGCCGAGCCACATGCATATTGTAGACGGGGATCGAACCAATAACAGATCTAGCAAGAGTAACACGGCCAGTGAAAGAAAGAGTCGTAGTTTTCCAACCAGCAAGGTGTTGTCTGATTTTGTCAATGACTTTCTTATATTGTCTTGACCAACTCTACCATGGATAATTGGTGCACCTAAATAATCTCCCAAATTTGTGGTGTTCTTGAAACTTGTGGAAGTGCATATTTCCTGCCTAATCTCCTGTCTAACATTTTTGGAATAAAAATGCTTGTTTTTTCACCACTCACTTTCTGGCCAGACATAGCACAGAACTTATTTAAACATATCATAACCTGCTCAGCATGATTTTTGGAGGCTTCACTAAAGAGCAGGAGATCATCAGCAAACATTAAGTGGGAAATTTCCGGCCCATTTCTCCCAACTCTCATTGGACTCCACTCTTTCTTGGAAATGGCTTCCGCAATGATGTGAGATAATTTATCAATACAAATCACAAAAATATAAGGTGAGAGTGGATCACCTTGTCTAATTCCTCTGGTGGGTTGGAAATCCTCCGTTTTACGCCCATTCCAAAGAGTGTTGAGGCTAGAACTAGTGATGCACTCCATAATAACATTGATCATTTCCACTGGAATGTTGGTCTCCTTGAAGGTTTTGAGGATGAAATCCCAACTAAGCCTATCATAGGCCTTCTCCAGATCAACTTTAGTTGTCATGAAGCCCTTCTTCGCCTTCATTCTTTCTTTTCATAGAGTGGATCATCTCCTGGGCTATGATGATATTATCTTGAATGCATCTCCCAGGTACAAAGCTAGCTTGGTAAGGAGAGATAATATAAGGCAGGATAGTTTTCAACCTGCCCCTATCACTTTGGTAAGTGTTTTGTAAGTGACATTACAGAGAGAAATTGGGCGAAACTGCTTAATATTCACTGGCTGCAAGATTTTTGGGATAAGCACTAGCAACGTTTGATTCACCTCCTTTATATGCCCATTTCCATGCTCATGATTGGCTTTTTTTTAACAAAACGAGCCCACAACTTCCCAATTTGATTAGTAGAAAAGAGCAGGGAAACCGTCATCTACAGGAGCCTTGAGAGCTCCCATAGCAAAAATAGCCTTTTTGATCTCATCATCAGAAATATCTCTCCTCAAGCTATCCTCATCACTTTGGTTAATGGTGGGAAAAGTAATCATAGTCTCACCTGTTAGGTCCCCTATTCTGTCTTCTTTAAAAGGTCTTTATAGAAACTAACCACGTGGTTTTGAATTTCACCCTCATCATCAAGCCAAATGCCTTCCTCATTCTCGATCGTACAAACACGATTCCTCCTTCTTCGATTAGTTGTTCTAAGATGATAGAATTTGGTATTTCTATCTCCTGACTTGATCCACTCTGTTCTTGCTTTTTGGTGCCAAAGGTATTGATGGAGATTGTGCCCTAGGGCCAATCATTTATTTATGTGTTATTTGAACATATATAGTTTTTGATTAATTTATAGAGATAAATTATGTTGTTATCATATTATTACCGTGTTTACTATGATAACGTCCTTGATTGATTATAAGATAATTAATCTAAAACTGTCCCTGGTCGATCATTCACGTGGGAACGTAAATGAACTAAGACCAGCATGACCTCGGTGTATAGAGATACATGCACTAGATGCTTCTCGAAAGTCATGGTGGAATTTTGTAAGGGTTACAAAATTGCTGGACCGACCCGGAGAGTCCTGCATGGGTTTAGTCATAAGCGAGCCTCTCCTGTACACCTGTCACGATAGCCTTAGACCTGAGGTCTTGACTATTCCGGCATTGTAGTTGTCGAACTTTGGCCTAGTCCAACGTTACCCGTAGCAGGGTAGCCATACAGGCTAGGTACGGGTTTGGTTGATTACCGTGCAAAGGAATGTGGTTGACCAAGATGGGATTTTGTCACTCATTTAAGATGAGAGATATTTAACTGGCGCCCTCGATGAGTCTGTCCAAGAAATGCGTGGCCACGCTGGGAATTAGGACTAACTCAGGAAATCGAGAAAGTTGTGGTTTGGATTTTGGATGACAATCCCGTGCCTGATCCATGACCAAAATATCGTGAGACAATAGGGATTATGACAAGGTGGTATTTAGGTTAAATCGTTAAAATCGTTAAAGCGATAACTCCCGTGTATTGGGTAGTTGTGATGGCTTGCTAGAGTCCGCTCACAACTTGTGAATCATTAAGATGATTTGCTGCCAACTTCACGTGAGGCCTGCTGGGTCACACATGAGCAGGAACAAGATGCTAATTTTGGGACACGAATTAGGGTTAATTCGTGAGTCACTTAGGTGACACAATTTAGGACATAGTTAAATGTCTTAGGACATTAAATCTTGTCTTAAATAAATATCTATGATTGAGGTTTTTAAATTTGTGGGACAAATTTAAAATTCAAAATAATTGTTAAATAGTTTTACAATTAAAATATTAGTGAATAAATAAATTAAATAAGTTTCCTAAAAA
>QANZ01035599.1:0-14405 GCA_003254925.1 Chamaecrista fasciculata
TGAAGCATAAGGCAGGGGTGTCATTGAGTGTTTCAAAATCTTTCTTTTATAATCAATATTAAGTGAAAGCTTAAGGAAGAGAGATATCCTTAATACTTTCGACTTTCTAGACTTATTGATGTTGGGCCTTTACATGGATAGGTATTCTAAGGCATTTCCTGAAGTTTACCATTTGTCAAGTGCGATGTATGTAGTTCCATTAGCTTTGTATACTTTGGACATTTTGGTCAATTAAGAATTGAATTGTATGATATTATGAGTAGCCATTTCGGACACTATTAACGTTGTTCCTACGTAATAATGCTTCTCCCTGAAAAATTGAGGTTAAACAAAAGAACTGAATATGAGTATCTCGGAAAGTTAAAATTATTACAAATGGGCATAATATAGCCATGTCGTTGGGGGTAAAGTTTGTTGAGATTTAGAGTCTATAATCTCGGTGTTAGATACATCATACTTAATCGGGTTGTCCATTCACTTTCAGGATTGATGACATTGTTAATCTAACCTAGGGCACACATTATATGGTCTTCTTTGTTCAGTATTGGCTTCTGTCAATTGCCAAGTTTGGACAGTTTGTGTCACTTCTCCTATTTTCTTTAGGTGGAGAAACAAATTAACAAACAATGGGTTTTATTTGTTCATTTAATTTTCATTCTTTGATGCTTGTTTACGCTTGGCTAATGATACCAGATGGGCAGGGAATATGTCTAGTCATCCATTCTGTTGATGGATGTTATAAGTTAACAATGGCAACAATGTCCTAAAATGATGCTAGAGAAAAGAAATGGGAAAAAAAAAGTACCATTAGCACCATTCTGAAGTTGAATGGACGTCTTTTATCTCAAAATCATTGCAAGCTGTTTCTCACCAAACTTCCTTGGAGTCTCAATTACAAGTGTTCTTTAAATTTTAAAATCCTTAATTTATTTTCTTCAATTCAATAAAGAGCCCGTACCTAGAACTCTGTCAGGAGAGTGAACAAGTTGCAATAGGACTAGTTTCGGTTTCCTGAACTAAAAAATTCATAGCACCTTTTCGAACACCATTAGTTTGAAGGGAATGTAAAAGAAATTTAAGCTGAAGTTGAAAAAGATAGTTGCAATATCACCCACAGATGAAATAACATAACAACAACAGAAACAACAACAATGGAGTTGGGGAAAAGGGCCGAAGCGCTCTCCCTCCAGTCAAACCAACCACAACAACTAGAGGAAAAATAGTAAAATCTAACATTGTCTAAGATACATAATGTTCTGGGAATTAACATGCATATATAGGAGAGAACCTAGCTAGGATGATAATGATAGTACTGATTTTGGCTTCTTCACTGGGCATGGTTCACAATAACGCATTGTTTCTGGAAGAAACTAAACAGAGAAGAAGGGTCTGGAAATGGAGGGTCCATTGCTGGATGTTGCCACCCAGTGGTTGTTGGCATTGACGATGAAGATGAACAACAACAACTACCTTGTACATTATTCTCTGACATTCGAACTTCTTTAGTCTCTAGCAATGGCTGAGGGGACAAGACAAGAGGAGACAATAAAGGAATTGCATTTGAAGATTCATTAGAAGGAGCAAAAGGGTTATTAGGGAAGCCATTATAGATCTTATCTAGTTCAAGAGACGCAGGAGCTCGCTTCTGTAGCCTTGTGGTGGTGCCATTTTCGCTTGCTTTGCTGCTTCTACCTTCCATTGCTTTCTTTCTTTCTTTCTTCCTTTGCTTCAATCAAATCCTATCGTGGGATTTAATAAAAGACCAACACCATAAAATTGAACGAACGAACGAATTCCTATGTGTCTCTTATCCAATTGTTGGAGAGGGTTTAAAAAAAACAGAAAGGATGGCAGAGAAGAAGACAGAGAGGATGATATGATAGAATTAATTGATAGACTTGGCTTTTTGGCGCAAAAAAAGGGATGGGGTTATGGCGGTTAGAGGGATTTTGTAACGGTCAATAATCAATTACTGAAATGATTCATGTCTTTACTAATTACTAATTGCTAATTACTATTAACTACGCTTGGTTGGTTAATAGGTTTTGTAGGAAGGCTTCGTTAATCGGTTTTTCCAATTCCTGACTATATGCTTGCCAGTAAAGTAAATCCGTATTTGCATCATAGCAAATAACAAAATAGAAATAGAAACTTCTTCCGGGAGAATAGGAAGAAGAAGATGAACTACCTTGCCAAAACAGAAGAGCGTGTCATTCATGCACACAATAACTAATGTATGTTTTTCAGGCGAAAAAAATTTAAAAAACTAATGTATGTTTAGAAAAAAAAAAGATGATTAAAAATTAGATCTTTTAGATATTTATAACATATTATTGTTAGTCTACACAGTATAGACAACGAAGCTCCGCCCCAAAATATTAAGAAGTGAAAAAAAAAAGGAAAGATGAAATACATANTTATGAAAAAAAACTATATATTAGATAACATAGAATAATATTCAAGACAACCCCCAGCCCCCCAAAATTAATAGTTTATTTTTAAGGAAAAATACACTTTAGTACCTTATTTTATGGATCGACTTCACTGTAGTACTTTGTTCTTTTAAAAGTGATATTTTGATACCTTATTCTTTGTACTATTAATATTTTGGTACCATATTCTTTCAAAAGTGATATTTTGGTACCCTATTCTTTGCATCATTAACACTTTGGTACCATATTCTATGGATCGACTTCATTTTGGTACTCTCTTCTTTCACGATTCATTGCCTGTTCTATTTTTGTCAGAGTACTAAAGTGTTAACGGTGGAAAGAACAATGTACTAAAGTGACGCTTTTGAAAAACATGGTATCAAAGTGAATTCAGTCTATAGAACAAGACACCAAAATTTAATTTATCCTTATTTTTATTTATCGTTTTTCGTTTGTGATTCTTTAACCGAAGATTATTAAATATCAATACATTCTATTTATCGAATATTCGAATTTATTAGAAAAATCGAATATTACAAAAATAATATGAAAAAGCAAAAATAAATAAAATAAATAAAAAAGGTAGAGTCTCATCATGCCGTATACCAAGGCAGTCATTCACAATCAGATTTAAAATCTAGAGTCTCATCATCTAGATTTAAAAATCAAAAACCCTAACGCCTAATTCCCTTCCTCATTCACAATCAGACTTGCGACTTGCCTCCTTCTCCTTCCTTCGCGTTTGTCTCGTCGTCCTTGCTTCCCGTCGTCGGCTTCCGGTCATCGTCCCGTCGTCGTCGTCGCGTCATCTTCGTCCAGTCGTCAGCTTCACGTCGTCGTCGTCGTCGTCGTCGGTTTGTCTGAACTCCAATCTTATTTTGCGTTGTGTCTGAAGTCTGAACTGAGTGAACTCTAATCTTGGTGNGTCAAGCAAAGGCAACGAATTCCACACACTGATATTTTTGCCTGTGTTTGGCGTCTCATGGTCATCATGGCTTATTCTGCCTCCGTTACTAGTTTCATCAAATTCTCGCTGTCAAATCGACATCATCAACGAACAAAGCGATCCAAAGCCTTAATTTCTTCTAATTCCTCCATTAACTCTGCTTTCCCTTCATCCTATAACCACCATTTCCAGCTCAACACCGTTCAATACCCGATTTCTCCCTTTCTGCTTAGTACTCCCAGGATCAGGTTTAAAGTGAGGACTCAAAACCTGAAAATATTGTCCAAGTTTCCTGCTTTTTAATCTAATTCTTTCTTTTTATGTTCTGGGTAGGTTGGAGCACAGAAGGAGTATTCTTCGGGGGAAGAATCCGAGTCTCTTGTTTCTGACGCAACAAATCAAGAAGAATTCTCATGGACTTCTGTTATTTTTCCGTATGTCTTCTGTTATTCAAGTTGCAATGTATTCAAGTGTGTGTTATCTCCAATACATTGCCATTTTTCGCTCCTCTGAAATTAATTCTAAAGTTCCTCTTTTTTCTTTGGTTGTTAAGTAAAGGCTTTCCACTTCTGTTTCTCTGAAAGAGCTGATTTCACTCATGTGTTACTGCTTTTGAACTAAAACTTTGCTTCTGAATCAAGACAAGCTATTCTGATTTGTGGGGAGTTAAGCCCTTAATATTGGAACTTGATCACCTTCTTTACTAGTCAAAAAGCGTTAATCCTTGTTTAAAGTGATCAATCATGGCGATTGGCGAATTTTGAAACGTATCAGCTCATTATCTTTTGTCTGTGTCATTTAATTGGTACCTCATTTCAAAATTCTAGGTTTTTGTTCCCTGCATTGGGTGGCTTGTTATTTGGATATGATATTGGTGCCACTTCTGGTGCCACAATTTCACTGCAGGTGAATTTGTTAATAACTGTATTTTTTATTCTTTTTTATGTCTTCCTTTTGTAAGAACTAGCTAACTAAGTAATGTATTTTTACCTTGCTTATTTTAATTCACAGTCACCCGAACTTAGTGGTATAACATGGTTCAATCTTTCTGCCGTTCAGCTTGGACTTGTGGTACAGTTTCAGCGTCATGGTTGGAAAACTTATTCATATTCTTCGAAAACTTATAGCATTCTATACTAATTACAATCTTATACTTCTAACATCAACGTAGGTGAGTGGCTCCCTTTATGGGGCTCTTCTGGGATCCCTTCTAGCATTCGCTGTTGCTGATTTCCTAGGTAATTCCTGTGCTCATTCAATTTATTCATCAATTGAAAGATCGTTATTCATCCTGTTGAATTGGCTTAAACTAGGGAGGAAGCTAGAACTCATTACTGCAGCGTTTCTGTATGTGCTTGGTGGTTCAATCACTGCCTATGCACCAGAACTTGGTGTCCTCTTAGTAGGAAGACTACTTTATGGCCTCGGCATAGGTTTGGTGGGCTACTTTGACCTATAAGTGTTTCTTGTATTATGGTTGATAGCTTCATAACCTTACAAACAATTTGGATTACAGGCCATGCATGGAGCTCCTTTATATATCGCAGAAACTTGCCCATCGCAAATCCGTGGAACTTTAGTATCACTAAAAGAACTCTTCATTGTCCTGGGGATTCTGGTATCGCACAGTTGTCTTTATTTACATTTTGTCCTCTAAAGAATGTACTGAGTTGGAGACTGAATTTTTCTGCAGCTGGGTTATTTTGTCGGAAGCTTTCAGATTAATGCAGTTGGGGGATGGCGGTATATGTACGGATTAAGTGTTCCAGTTGCGGTGCTTATGGGGCTAGGAATATGGATTCTTCCTCAGTCTCCACGGTGGTTGCTTCTCAGGGCAGTTCAAGGGAAAGGTTCATTTCAAGAATTGAAGGAAAAGGCAATAATTTCTCTCAGCAAATTAAGGGGTCGATCACCTGGTGACAAGGTGTCTGAGAGACAAGTGGAAGAGACCCTTGTCTCATTGAAATCTTCCTACGCAGAAGAGAAATCCGAGGGGAGTTTCTTGGAGGTGTTTCAGGGTCCTAATCTCAAAGCCTTCATTATTGGTGGGGGTTTAGTCTTATTCCAACAGGTAGTTCCACTTTGGTACTTATGAGTCAGTGCATCAAAGTCATGATTGTATCTTGAATTCTTCCATTTTGAGTCAATGACATTGAAGGGACGGTGGAGAAATTTTTTGTTACTTGTCTGATTAGATGATTGCGACAGATAACCGGCCAACCAAGTGTTCTGTATTATGCAGGTCCAATTCTTCAGGTACTTCAAAGTTCAATCACTAACTTCAAATCCCTTGTCATGTGAAATTAAACCTGTTCATTTCCATCTCGTTCACTTTTTATTGTCTTTGGTTATTAATATCTAGAATGCTGGATTTTCTGCTGCATCTGATGCTACAAAAGTTTCAGTTGTCATTGGCGTATTCAAGGTATACTTCTTTTTTAAAAATAATTAACTACTTTGAAAGAGTAATTGCTTTGTAATATTGACTTTTTGTTCTATTGATCAACCTATAGTTACTAATGACATGGATCGCTGTATTAAAAGTTGATGATTTGGGGAGAAGACCTCTGCTGATTGGAGGTGTCAGTGGCATTGTATGTATCGAATTATTTCATATAACATACCAGATTCTCACAGTATTTTGAAACAGAAACTTGTCATGTGCAATTTTCATTAAGTTGTTCTATGATTATGTAGGCCCTTTCTTTGGTTCTCCTTTCAGCATATTACAAATTTCTTGGAGGGTTCCCATTTGTTGCTGTGGCTGCTTTACTTCTCTATGTTGGTAGCTATCAGGTAGTCTTCTTGCCGTTGGCCCTGCTACTATATAAATGACAATTAACCCTCAAGTTAATGCAATGATTATAATGTCAACGTAAATTCATGTTCCAATGGCACTTTGTTGCAGATTTCATTTGGGCCAATAAGTTGGCTTATGGTTTCAGAGATATTCCCACTTCGGACAAGAGGAAGAGGGATTAGTCTGGCAGTTCTTACCAACTTTGCTACAAATGCTATTGTAACTTTTGCATTCTTGCCATTAAAGGTGCTTCATTCTTGATTTTGGAAATTTGTTTTATCATTTTCAATATTGTCCTGGCTGCTACTGGAGTTTAGTTCATAATCTGCACTGACTTGTGTAAATTTTGCAGGAGCTCTTGGGAGCAGAGAACCTTTTTCTCCTTTTCGGGGCTATTGCTTTAGTGTCGCTCCTGTTCATTATATTTTCAGTCCCTGAGACAAAAGGTTTGAGCCTGGAAGATATAGAATCCAAAATCTTGAAGTGATGATAGCTTAAACCAGCACCACCTCGTCCCAATGTAACATGTTATGGTGAGTGTCACGTTGTGTTCTCTTCAGTGTGGCATTTGAATATACTCAAATTAAATTTACCTTGAAAACATGGCATTACTACTCATTACAGACAATGCAAGAACTTCTGTATAAATATATTCTATAACAGTACAGAAAACAAGTTTCGAAAGCCAATTATTCAATGCTAACGCGTATGCAAGGCAGGTAAACTTGGAAATCAATACAATGGATTCATTGTTGGTGAAATGCACAGATCATACCATACAATCTAAAGTAATTTTTCAAAAAAAAAAAAAAAAAGACAATCTTTCGGATCTATGTACTGAATACATCCACAAAATGCATTAGAAAAAAAAAAAGAAAAGAAAAGAAACTTGTGGAGAACTTCAATTGGCTTGAAGAATCCTGCCTTGGCTCTCTTCCTGATCAACTGCAAATATAGAGAGAGAGATCTCATGAAATAAGAGTTTCACCCAAAAAAAAAAAAAGTCAGATGGTGGTATAAAATTTAGTAATGTGGTAGTGTGATTGGGTATACTCTTGGCAAAGTTGAGAAAAAAGAAAGAATAACTTGAATTCTATTTATTGTTAGTTAAGGGTAATGTTTATAAGTAGCTAAAAATCTTGTAGATTTCCATCATCTCTGGTAGAAGGGAGTCTAAATATGTTAAAGGAATCATAAGTTAACAAATAGAGAACAGAATAAAAAAAGAAGAAACAGGTCCTTCACCTTCATAAGCATTAGTAGATAGTGGGATTTCAGATGAATTGGTTGTAGTAATAGTAGTAACAGAAGCTTGATCTGCATTTTGTGAGGGATCACCATTTCTGAGAAGAGAAGTGACAGCATCTTTGACCTTCTCCACAACACCTTTCTCTTGAGGAGTTCTCCTTGGACTCATGACTTCAGATATGACCTGAGACAAAGCTTTCTCATCCTCCCCTGGCTCAAACTTATTCATGAAATACTCTCTCACTGAAAGACCCTTATCCCAGATTTGGTTATTGGGATTGCTGCTATTATTCATGTTCCTACCACTATGAGCTGAGAATGAAGAAGAACTTCCTGGAGTCACTGGAGCTGAATTAGTACATGGAGGCATGAAAGCATCATAGAAAGTTTGAGAGGATGTCTTGGATCTAGGAGTTGAGGGAGAAGACAAAGCTGAAGAAGATTTACGAGATGATGATGTTGTTGTTGTTGTTGTTGAGGCTGATGAAATGTGAAGGTCTGTGGGTTTGGAAACAGAGAGGCCATTGAACTTGGAGTTTAAGGAGGAAGGAGAAACTGTATATTCAGATATTGTTTTGATTGCAGCTGCAGGATTATTCTGGCTCTGGGATGTTATTCTCTTGGACTTTGAAGGACTAAGAGTCGTTTCTTTATTATCTCTGATCTCAACTCCCGATTTCACAGAATTTGGCAGCACATGCTTCTCTGAGATTACTGGACTTGTTCTTGGATGCTGCCTTGCTTTCTCTTTGTATGCTTCAGGTGCCAGCTCCGATTCATACACTGAAATGGTTGGGAAAAACTACAAGTGTTAATGCACAAAACCAAATTGGCTAAAATGTACAAAGCTATCCTCAACTTCAATCATTGTATAAAAACCCTCCTTCAGCTTTGAAAAATGATGAAAATTTTCTGAACTCTTCATTTTGAGTAAAAGATGTCTTTGTTAAGATTTTCATTGAAAATAAATCAATTTTTTTTACAATTTTTTTTTATTATCGTTGAATTTTACATCGATAGTAAATTATAATTAGGCTAAAATATATTTAAGATTCTTGAGTGGGGGAACAAAATACTTTTGAATTTTATAAGTTAAGAAACAAATATAAAGGGCCAAAGTGCGAATCTGGTCCTGTAACTTTGCTCCAGGTGCTAAAGCAGTTCTATATCTTTTTTTATCTCGAATTTGGTCCTGTATCTTTGCTCCAGGTCTCAAATCAGTCTTATATCTTTTTTTGTCTCAGTTTTGGTCCCATATGTTTTGAAAACCTCTCACTGTTAGTCCTCCGTACATTTTAAACCACTAATTAAAAAAATTAAGTCAGAAAAATTACAAATCAGTCCTTTAAATTACAGTTTAGTCCTAAAAATTATATAGGACTGAGGACTAAACTATAATTTAAAGGATTGATTTGTAATTTTTCCTGACTTAATTTGCCTAATTAATGGTTTAAAATGGACGGAGGACTAATTGTGGGAGGTTTTCTAAACAAATGGGACCAAAACTGAGACAAAAAAAGATATATGACTGATTTGGGACCTGAAGCAAAAATACATAACCAAATTCGAGACAAAAAAATATAGAACTGATTTGGGACCTGGAGCAAAGATACAGACCAAATTTGAGACAAAAAAAATATACAAGACTGATTTGGGACGTGAAACAAAGTTACGAAACTATATTGGCACTTTGGTGAATATAAAGTTAACAAACAAATGTCTGATTTTGAAGAGACAAGATAATTTGGCATGAGAGTTTGAAAATGCGTAGAAGCAAACCAAATAAAGAAGTTAGAGGAAATTAAAGAAGGGTATATATTAATATTACTGGGAGCTCCAAGGTATTCTGTATCTTCGTCGTCGGGTTCATCATCAGCGAACGTGAGAGTGAGGTTAACGTCGTCGTGCTTCTTCTTGCCGCTGAGAGTGTGTCGCAATTTCTTAGCCTTCTCTTTCACTTTTGTAAGAACTGATTTCTTCTGATTCTGATGCTGGCCCTGAATCTGATCTTCCTCTGCTTCACGCTGCTTCCACCTATCCAATGATACAGAGGATGATGATGATGCTGACACCTTACTTGATTCTCCTCCTGTACAAATTATTCAATTAATAAAGGCGTCACCTTTCTTTACACTAAATATGGTTACAAGTAATTAACATTGTTATATTATATGTAATGATGACCCAAATCTAATTTTGTATTTGTACATATATAACACATTCTTGAGGTTTGGGGAAAGCGAGGATATATATAAATGTTATGTTACCTCGGAGAAGTTGTTCGACGGTTGCCGTGTTAGAAGCAGAAGCCTTTGAAGTATCGGCGTGTGAAGGTCTGTGGAGTTGAGCCATTTCTGGGATATATATCTTTCAAAACATGATCATGGGTTAAGTTTTTCTTTTTCTTGTTTCAGAGTGAGTATGGTTATATATATAATAAAATTGGGGATATAGTATTATAAGGTAGATATTTAAAACAAAATGAAGAGTGGGGAAGCAATTGGAATTCCGGGGTTCTTGCGCAGCGCAATGATCAAAATTTCAACAAGTGGAGACCCAACATGACTAGCAATTTTGCTTCCTAACCACACCTCACAAATAAGTGCCTTCAAGAATAGTAATTTGACCAGGTCAGCTATCACACTACGAGACACTAAAAGAAAAGAAATATTATTTTTCTTTTTTAGAAAAATATATATTTTACTTTCGTCTTTTCTGATTAATCGTGCTGCTTTGACGGTAAAGCAGTAAACAGTACATATCAAATGTGGGTGATAGGGTTCCTACCCAAAAAAAAAAAATGCGGGGGATAGGGTAGCTATAAGATGAGTATAATAGAGCATTTCATATCTTGAAATTCATAAAAATTCATTTAAAAAATAATTTTTAATGTTTGAAAATTTACTTGACCAATTAAAAAAAACTTTAATATGTACTTTAAGAGCACATCTTAGAAAGAACCATGAAGTTTTCACCTACACATACAGTATAAAAGTTAAAACCAACGGGTACAGTTTCGTTTAAGTTTACATAACCTTATATAATTTCTTTTTAATTAAATTGATCGGTGACGTTTGCTAATTGTGATTTCAATGATTCAAAAAAAGCCTTTTCTTTCTCTTGATATGCATATCTGAAAGTACAGTCATCTCAAGATGATTAAAAGAATTTTCTTGACTAATTTTAGTAAGAACATGTTAATCAATCTCCATCAAATCATTTTCATAAACATTTCTTGATGATAGTATTGACATATATATCACACATCTGGTATGTGATATTATTACACTATAACCTTTCACAAAAATGGGAGCATTATTGGTGACTAGTGTTGACAAAGAGCTACTAAAAAGAAATTGTTTATCTTACCTAGAAATAAAAAACAACAGAAAATCTCATGTATTAACTTATATTTGATACATTGGTGTTACAATATTTGGCTTAGATGTTAAAGAAAATGGAGAAGAAGAGATTGATAATATAATAACATGGGTATTGGAAAATGCTTGCGGTCAGTGTTTTTATGTGAAATCTGTAAGAAATCAATGAATAGCCAGAAGTATAAATAAGATTATCTCCCAGAAATGAACATGTTTTACTTTCACTTCACGCCAGACAAGGATCCACGGTGTTTGTAGGGGGCAAATAGGACATTACCCATTGCCTCCTAATTGAATATTCTAAGTTACCTTATTGCTATTTATTAATCAGCATCCAGTAAGGATTGATTGTTTGATTGCATATTAGTCACACATTGCAAGAAGATAAAGTCATAAACCATTATATAATCACAATGACACAGTATATTTTATTATAAAGCTTGTGATTTTCTTTGTTCTTCACCACTTTTTCTTTTATTTCCAGCGAAAATGACTCCTGGTCTGTTTATTTATTATATTCAAGAATTTCTAGGAGAGCCTAAAACTTTCGCACTATTGTGCCCAAGAAACCTAATCTGCTAAAATAATAGCCATTTGCTCCTCCTTTATAATTTCACGCCTCAATCACTCCATAATATAAAATGCTTTCCTTGAGTGCCTATCCTTTTCATCCATTGCTGGGTTTCCTCCAAGCCAATTCTACTCCTCATGCTTTGAATCTTTCTGGTACTTTAATTTAAACTCACAAAGATGTTATAGATTCTTCAACCTTAAGAGCCTTATCTACAAATATGAAGTGGAGATGAATAAAATACCGTAGGATGAAATACAAAGAGCACTACAAATTTAAGATTTCTGACGTGAGAAACCATACCACTGAACTGAATTATGCCACGAGGAAACGGAAAGTGTGTATTAAATGAAATAATAACGAATAACTAGAAGATAATGCCATCTAACTTTCACTATGTCCCTCTCTTATTCAAATTTGCATTGGCGCTGAAAAAGAGGGATAATATATTTAGGATTACAAAACAAAATAACATTAATGAATCAGAGAACCAGTTAAGAATGTGTACTTCAGAATCTGCATTCTGCAGTAAGCTAGGTGGGGCCAGAAGCATCATGCAAGAAATGTGGTCCTACAATTCGGTGATCGGAATAAGATATGTTTGCCCAAAAACAAAATTGTCCGTAGATTTGCTGAAATGGTACATGATATTGGTAATATTTAAGAATCAACTTTGCTCCACTGAGTCTGCATATACTTCTTAAGAATGAATGTAAGTGAAATCCAGGGCAATCAATGAGCTCCTTGCCTCCTTCCGAGACTTCATCGAATGACAGTGAATTAAAAACTTGGGAATCTACAAAAGAAGCATAAGATACATAATTTCTCAGCAGCCATAAAATTGGGAAGTCTGATGGATTAATGGAGAACATTGATAATCTTGATTATGGAGAACTTGACCATGTAAAGTTAAATATAAATAAATTAATAAATTCGTCACACGAAGCTGCACGATGAATCGTATAAATTGTCCATCACTGAAAGGAAGCCTAGAAATAAGATTTCTTGCTAATACGAATTCTTTTAGGAATGAAGAGATGGATAAGTTGTTGGAGGTAGAAGACGGACATCTATCTAAAAGGAAATCCTTTCAGAATTAACAATCGGTACATCCAAAACCATGCACACCCTCACCATATTGTCCTCAACCACAATATAAAGTAACCTACTTGTTACTTCATCCTACGTTACAAATAATGAGCCAGTTATTACCTTATTAGTTATATCAACAACGAAATAAGAAACAGAGTATAAAATAAGCTCTGCTTCAACATATCATATACAGAGTCTCTCATAATCATCTACTAAATTTAAGATGATACTGAGTTATTGCAACCCTGGTAGATGGGTTTGAAATGAATTATTATTCCAACTTTGAAATGAATTATGCATAACAGTTAGGAAGTACCTAGATGGGTTTCATAGAAGTGTACATATACTGTCTCATTACCACAAGCTCACATGTTATATGAAATAGGGGAAAATGATGAAGGCAATTGAGTAATTCTCACCGTGACTGAGTTGTTGAAAAATTTGTGAAAGCTCAATTATCCTTAGTAGCAACATGAGGAGGGTAGGGTACAACGGAAGCAGACCAATCCCTTTGCTGCAACATGTTATAGGGATGGGAGTCGAAGGCATGATTTCCGACCATGTGAGGATGATGGCGGTGGTGAGGCATCCCAAGAAGCGGCAAGGGAATCATCGGCGGTGGATATGGCATCGGAATCGGCACCGGAAGATGGCCATTTCCATGACCATGATGAGAATGCCCACTTCCACCACCAGACTCGTGTAAGCTTTGTGGCACAGGCGTGGATGCGAAAAGCTGATCCGACGAAGAAGGACCCTCGTTGGACAAACCCTGCATTCTCTTCAAGTAAAGACGATACTTCTGAAGATGACTGGCGACGTTTTCTCGAGTCAATCCCTCCACATTCATCAATTGCATGATTGTTTTGGGCACGGCGTTCTTGATTCCCAAATGAGCCACCACATCCACAAACCGCTTGTGTAATTGCGGAGTCCATACGAGGCGAGGCCGTTTTAATGCCCTAGCAGACGGATCATCCGTCGAATTGTCAGTGCGCAGAGCCGAATCGGCTTCTTGTGTGCAATCGATCTTCCTCAGTTTCCTAGAATCAGCAGCAGCGTCTTCTTCTTCATCGTTGAAGTTGTTGGAGGAGAAAGCCTGAGAGGTTCCGACGCGGAGACTCGATAGAGTAGTCTGGGAGGCGCGGTTCACGTCGAGGAGTGTCCGGAAGGGTTCCGGCGATATGCTGAAGGCGGAGGCCAGCTCCGGCGGAATCAAAGGCTGAGATAGAGGAGTGAGCTCATTCACAGAAGGAAGACCTAACTCCCATTCCAGAATCCGCTCGTCGTCTGCGCCGGTCATCTTCAGAGAGGTTTAGCAGATATTTCAGATTATTTTATACACCAACATGGAGATTGGAAAAACTGGAGGAAATGGAAATCAATGTGATAGTAGATATTTCTTTCGCCAGATTCCGCGTTGGGTGTTTGTTAATTGTTTGGGAAACGGGAAAGCCAAGGAAAACAAAATTCTATTCAGCAAGTTGGCTTAATTTCGTCACTTTTCCCTTTTCTTCCCAAAACCAAAAGCACACAAAAAGTGCAATTAACTATATTGCACACAAGGGTATGCTGACGTGGAGGTCTCACCCAGATACTTTAGATCCACCAAATATCTTTTCTATCTATGTGTTTCATAAGTCTTATTATAAGTTATAACCATTAATCAATCTCTTTACTGGGTCAATAGTGAATACAAAAGATACGTGTCTGCAGTGCTGTTAAGTTTTTCTTATAAAGGATAACACTATGGATGTGGTTATTTAATAAACATTACTTATTGTCGTATTTTTGCTTTTGGGTTGTCATACATAATTCATAAATACGGATTTTACTCAATTTCAAATTTGATCAGTTTCTTTTAGAAACAAAAATAATTAGGAAATATTGATGAGAGCTGGCACTTAGAAGATAGGCCAATTGAGCAATATAGTAG
>QANZ01035599.1:17218-41250 GCA_003254925.1 Chamaecrista fasciculata
TTAAATAAAATACTATTTTAAAAAATTTTATTTAATCAAATGAATTAAATTAGAGTAAATGAACTTGGTTGAATTTTGAAAAAAATTAAAACTATTTATATAAATTGGTATGTATTAGAAATATTAAAAGACAATTTTTCAATAAAATTATTTAAGAAATATAAAAATAATTATCATGATTCTTTTAATTATATAAATTATAAAACATGGAAAGTATAATCAAAATACATAAAATTTAAAATAAAATAATTAAATTTAAGCTAAAAAATCCTCCTCCACCTCTTTTGATAGGGACTACGGCTACACTTGTCTCTTAATATGAGCATCCTCAGAAAATAGGAGAGCATTCATAAACTCTCTCATAAAGCCTAGACGAACACGAGGAGTCGTCATCATCATAGGAAATGGTGGGCAGGTAACAAAACCCCCTGTAACGACTCTAAGATACCATACATCAATGTCTACTGCATAAAGAACGAAAGACCATGCACGTGAAATGACGAAGGACCAGGCACGTGAGATGACAAGGAACTAGCATAACTTGAAAAGGAATGCCTAGATGGCTCCTTTGGCTCCTCAAGTGCAGTGGATGGCTCACAAAAGGAGTATCTCGGTAGTTCCTCGTGAACTGGTGGCGGCACATGGAAAGAACATCTCCGAGGGTCCTCATGTGCTGGCGACGGTTAATTGAAAATATTTTCTTTCGTTGTGCGGAAAAAAACCCCAGCCACAAGCCACTTATTTTTCTTAAGTGGAGGGTGTGCCGAAACAATTTCTGTCGGAGGAATCTCTAGTCTGATGGGTGCTTCGACTTGTTCCTCCAGCATGTGGGCATGCTGCTCACCTAATGCCCCCATTAGATCTGTACAGAAGGTTTCCACTCGATCACTAAAGTCATGATAACAGAATGAGTTTCGAGCGATGTGTCAAAACTCGGTAAGTCCATCAACCTGTAACAAGTCATAAACAAAATGATTATACGGCAATGATATTTAAATACATGAACATAATAAATTGATTGTGATTTATTTACCGCATAAACGTCTAATCCACTAGCGGGGTCCATTTATCACTGTGTAATTATTGTGTACCATTGCCAGTATTCAAAATTTCTGATCAATTGCCTAGCCGGCTGATCCACACGGAAGACCCTGATGTAACGTTTGTTCCAGTAAATTAAAAACCGTTAATGTAAAGCAGTCTAGTCAATGTCTACTCAACCTCTGAGATCTCTTCCATAGAAGCCCATGGCGTCTAAGTTTACTAATGTGTTGATCCATCCTGAATTGTCGAAGCACCCAATCAGCCTGGTGCCACTCCACAATATGCATGCAAATGAGTGGACATGACGAACGACACACGACAGAATGATCCCAACAATAATCTGGAATAAGCGCCCGCACGGCATCATTGCGATATATTTGTCAAACAAACTAAAAAAAGAAATTGTACAAAAGATATACTGAAGATTATAACTATACAATATATTAATATTGTTGTACATACATCACTTTGACGAGACATATCAAACCATCGACGATACCACCGCTGGCTTGGCCCGGTGGTTGAAAGTTACGATGTACGTCGGTCCACCTGCATAATAAAAAGCATTAGTATAATATAATAAAAATTATAATGTTAATAGAAGTGAAGGAATAAATATACAATTATACAAATACCGAAATGTCAACGGTGGAGGTGAAACGTTTTCCGTCGCATTCGTCTCTGATAGGTGGTCGACGTGGAGCTAATGATGGGAATCGATCCCAAGCTCATACGTGTAGAAGAGGCAGTACAGGCGACGACCACTGCAGAGAGAGTGAAACAAACACTTGGTCAAAAAAATAAGACAATCTTAAGAGCATTATACTTTAGTATTTTTCCTAAAGTATAAAATATTAAAATCTATAATTATCTCTAAATCCATTCAAACTTGTTAGAGAATGGAGTAAACTTCAATCTAGCTTCATTTATCCCAAGAACACATCATAATTCATCTGCATGACAAAATGAGACAGTACGCACTTGTAAAAATCATGCAACTGTAAAGCTTTTGAGTTTCCTCTAACTGATTTATGAATCAGTATACATCATTCCAACATAACAATTCTAAATATCAAAAATGATAATCGAAATTCAAAAGGAGTAAAGTGGATCATATTAAATATACTTGTATACATACCAATTCACACTAATATTTCAGAATCTACATAAAAAAAGTTTTCAAAACATACCAATTAGCAAAAAAAAAGTTAACAAAAAAAGAATAACACATCCTTTAAACACAACACCGCATTCTTTGAACTCCAGACTTCCATGGCTCCAACATAAGCTTCTATCTTGCATCTTGAAGGCCAATCTAACTCCTAAGGTTCCGAGCATCTCTAAAATAAAATAGTTATATATATATATATATATACGTCAGCAACTAGCAACGCCGGTGATTAGCAACGCGACAGAGAGAGAGAGAGTCGAAATCTTTGCAACATTATCGACTCATCTTCGACGGTAACGACAGGTATGCAAGAGATGAGGAGGCACGATTTGTTGATGTCGACTTGTGGGTGAAGACTGAAGGAGAGGAAGTGAAAGAATGAAGAGTTAAGTGTTGGGCCAAAATAGAAAAGAAGAAGAGTTGAGGCCAAGTGAAAGNGGATCAAACTTGAAAGAAAACAAATCAAGGGATCGAATCAAAAATTTTTGAGGAAACATGAGGGACCATAACATACATAACCCAATAGGAAACCCTCATCGGGGAGCGGCGCAGTAGTAGCTTAGCGTAGCACAAATACTTCTATTCTACTTGGAACTTCTGATCACATTATTAACTCTCTTTTGTTCTTGAATCTTGATAATAGTGACAATATAATACATAAATCTTATGGTTGGGATTTGGTCCCATTTTTCTTTATAATTTATTTCCCCCCACTTCCATGGAATCGTCGAATTTGGGAGTACGATTAGTCCTAGAGAAATTTTCAAAATAATAGTTAAAACTTACAAAACTCTTCTATCTAAACCTATGATTTTTTTTTTTTCAAATTCAATTTCCTTTTCATAGTTCATTTGTCACTATGATATCCAAAATATTTAGACTCAATTCAAATTCATCGAGAGTAAGGCAAGATGAATCGTCGATTTTGGGAGTACGATTAGTCCTAGAGAAATTTTCAAAATAATAGTTAAAACTTACAAAACTCTTCTATCTAAACCAATGATTTTTTTTTTTCAAATTCAATTTCCTTTTCATAGTTCATTTGTCACTGGTTCTTTCCCGTCTGTTGTTTATCATAATTTAAAGAGAGCTTGTTAACACCGATTTGTTCAATTACATGAAGAATAAACTAAATGTTAGAGAAACGCTACATTGTCATTATGTCGATAAAGAGACTGAGAAGTTATAAGAGGAAACGGATTGGCAAGAACAAGATATTAAAACCAAAAGAGACCTTAAGAAAACAAAAAAAGATGTACTTTCCAAAGGATAATAAAATAAGAGTGATCAATCTGTCTGCATACATGGATAGAAAAACCCTGCCCTCATCTAAACACGAACAGCTCCCGACATGGCAACATTTTTGTACATTCGCGTCGTCGTCGTCAACAACTTATAAAACTACCTCTCAACATATTTGTAATCTTTACAGCATTAAAAAGGACTTGTATAGTCATTTTGTCTCCTCTGCAGGGGGCATCAGGTGTATTAAACATCTGAACCTCATTTCACTTAAATTCTATGTATAAAAACTTAAAACTACAAAATGTACACTTCTTCCGTACAACCGACAGCTTTATTTCCAATCGGCTATTGCCTGCCTGCCTTGTTGACACATAGGTAAAAAGATAAGGCTCTACATGCAGGAGATAGAGAGAGAGAAAATATGAACCTCACACTAGCCTCAGTTAGCTGTACAACATTCTTTTTCTACGCCCACCTATGCAGGATGAGGAGACTGAGAAGCGATTCTCCTTTCTGCAATCATTTAAATCACTTGTTCACAAACTGAATGTAAGAGCTTTACTATAGTATATATATATAATACATGCATGCACTGATGCAGATGCACAACACAAAGCACCTAAACTCCTAAACCAAATTAGACATGGACGGAGAAATTTGTGACAATTTGAATCAGAAGCATGCAAATGAACTTGGAAAACCGAGTACTACCTCCAGCAGCAACAAGTTTCTCTACACGTGCAACAATATGCTTTCCATAAGTGTACTTCTTCAATGCATTCAAATGGACCTTGATTCGTGAAAGAATCAGCTCACGTTGTTGGTCATCACAAGTCTCTAGCACTTTTTGTACAACGTAGTTCGCAAATTGGTCTTTCATCATTGCCTGCATACATAGAAGTTAAGGAGAGACCTGATTTATTACCACGTGCCAAAACTTAGTGATAAGAGAAAAGACTCATGGCAAAGACGGACGAACTGGCATCAATTGACATGCTGAGATGCACAACAATAAGAATCACAGCTCCAGCAAAAGAACATCTAGGGTAGGGAAAAAGAACTTCTCGGGCGTGTAACATATGGGCAATCCAAAGACAAAATGAGGAAGGCTCGCTGAGTAGTTTTTGCATTCAAGCACTAAATAACTTTTTGAAGCATCAAGATTATTATTATTTTTTCAAAAAAATATCCAGGAAATTTCAATTAGTCATCTGCCATGCAGCTAAAATATTGAACTGAACTTTAATATCTCAGCAATAATAAGGAATGCACCAATATCAGCGTCACTCCAGCCTCCCACAGATTCAAGACAGATATCAGAACAGTAAATGGACAAACTTGGCCTTTCATACTCATCCAAGCATCAACAAGATTAAGTCTAAACTTGTCTTAAGGACTTAAATTACAGAAAGTAAAACAGATATTAGAAATCCTGTTCATGCAATATGCTCATATGACACTTTTTGTGCCCTATTATGATGGTACTCAACCTAAAACATACTGATGAACCCGAAGGACAAGGTTTCCGTTGCCACCAGCCTCTTAGGATTTGAAAAATATAAAAACATTGCATTTCATTTTGACTAAATAGACAAGGACGGGGATTTAATATCTCACTAGAAATAACAGAAAAGTGATGAGAAAACCTGAAGAGGCTCATTTTCATCTGTGGAGCCAAGCATCTCATTTACTAGTAGTTGCCGTTCAGAAGGACCTCCAAAGGTCAAGCACTTCTCCACAACATTGGATGCAAACTTTTGTTGACTCATTTGAACTATTTTCCCAGCTAATTCCTTTATAATAGCTGATCGCTCATGAGGTTTCCCATGTTCCAGTACGTGCTGTCATTAAGAAAAGAAAGCAAAACAACAGATCAGCGTTCAAGTGTAAATGATACAGCACATAGATATCAGAGCAGGCAAAACCTCCACAAAGTGATCCTTAGAGAGGAAGTAAACAATATTGCATAAGGGACTACAACATCGCATCAAGAGAAAAATTTCCTATGATATAAATAACTCGAATATCGTAAAGATGTATAGCTGGCTATCTATGGCCCCCGGGGTCCCACTTGAGGCTTTACTGGATGCTTACCTAAGAAAAACATTTAGAAAATTGACAATTAACAAATTCCACAGTAAAATCTGGGGGAGATCTGCACAAAAGAACACACCCACTTCCCTGGCCATAATGGCTACAATACAAGCCCAAACTGTGAGTGGCCAAAATAAATTATGCACCTGAACAACATAGTTGCCATACTGGTCTTGAGCTAATAAGCTAACAGCTCCTAAAATCTCATCCATGACTTTCTGCTGTGTTTTAGGGTCTTTGCAGTGCTCCAGAACTCTCTGCCGTACAAAAGACATTATCATTATCATATGCATGAATCTTAACTGCATAAAAGTGAAGCGCCAAGAAGATAAGAAACCCAAATTCTACCTGTATCACCCGACAACCATATGGATGTGTTGATAGTGTCACAACTTGATCAAAAAAAGTTGAAACAATAAAATGGATTGCATCTTCAGGGACACATTCGATACACTTCTGAATGACATGATTACCATTTTGATCACGTACACAGCGCATGATACTACCATCAAGCTCTTGAACCATTGTTATCTGCTGGTCCAGATCAACAACCTCTATGGCCTAAGGAGAAACACATTATGGAAAAGAGAAAAAGGCAAAGGATTTGTCATTCAAAAGTATAGAAAAGAGCCATGATAGAAATACCAGTTATTGGAAACTGAAGTTATTAATACCTTCTGGATCACCCGACAACCATACATTTGAAGGCTAAGAGTCAGGACATGGCCAAAAAGCTTGTTTGCTAATTCTCTTCTCTGGGATGCAAGACCATGCTCAAAAAACTGCAAAATGCCAATTGGTCAAGCAAATTAAATGAATATGCATACATATATATATATATAAGTAATATACAAGAACAACATATGAAAAAGTATTAATAAATTACCTTTTGAACAACGTAGTTGCCAAAGACATCAGTCATCAAATCAAGAGCTTGTGGCATGATTTCCTGATAAACCATGTTTTTCTCTTCTGTGGTTGCAGTTTCAAGCTTTTGTTGAATAAACCGGCTCCCATATTGATCCGAACTGCCCATAGAGGAATTCAATGAGTTTAAGCAACATAAAATGCATCATTAACAGATTAGTTGGCCAAAAAATATACCTGAACTCAACAACATGACCAGCAATTTCGGAGAGCTCAAAACACTTGGTTTTATTGCTTTTAAACTCTTCTAACAGAGAAGAAGCAAAGGTTTCATCCATGTTACACCCAGCATCCAGGTGCCAAGGTCCCATGACACCCCCAGCTAAGTTCCTCATCCCAGAAGCAAAACGCATATTCAGCTCATTGTGCCTAATAGGACTTCCAGACCCAACCGGAGTAGTAGAAACGGAATTTGCCATGGGACTTCCAGGGTAAGACAGACCAACACCATAAGAAGGACTTCCATAATAGCCATGCTGATTAGAGCCACCTGATTTACCACCCAGTGGAATATTGAACTGTGATTTCTGAGGTGATAGAAGAGCCCCAAGGTAAGCTTTCTGAAGCTCAAGCAAATATGAATTTCCTACATAGCTCCTGTCCACAGAGGGGTCATTAAGAGCAGCAAGTTGCGCAGCATATTCAGATGACCTCAAGTACTGAAGATACATGGGATCAACAAAAGGTGACTGAACAGTACCACCTGCAATTTGATTCCTCATTCTACCAAGGCTATGAGCATCAGATGGAACAGCAGCTCCAGAAGCCAAACCACCTCCAAGAACTCTTGAGTCCATACCAGAGGCTGCCATAGCTGATGCTGCGGCAACATTTTCAAACAGTGGGGGCAAATTGCCCATGCCAAGTTGGTTGGCCATCAAGGATGGCAATGCTGTATTTCCAGCATATCCACTCAGACCATAGTTAGCATACGATGAATTTGTACCATCTAAAGGCTGGTATTGGACAGGAAAACTACCTCCACTGCTAAAGGGAGAGGTAGGAGATCCCTTAAAATAAGAGTTACTGGTGGGAACAGTAGACTTCTGTAGCTCAACTTGCCTATCAAAGGATGGGTTGTTAATGTCTGATCCACCCACGCTCTTAGCTGAATCAGTGTATGAAGGTTTTTGCAAATGCCCTGATTCAGACTTCTTTAGAAATGCATGATGCTTGCCATGATCCTGACCACTATGCGTACCAAAGAGATATCTCTGATGATTCTCAACATCTGACTCAACCTGAGATGGCAAACGGCCATCAGCTGACAGGTTCATGCCAGACAATGCAGCTGCCAGATCCGCAGACTCATTTATGCTAGATGAAGCACCATTATATGTGTTTGGACTAGTAATACTTCTCTTCTCAGTTGTGGCAACTCTTCCCCCTCCAATAGGGGTTAGGCACGGACTGGGGGCCCTAGCAACAACTTGTGGATCAGGAGTGTTGCCTCTTGACAAGGAAGATCCCAGAGCAGCAGCATAAGTGTATGAAGACTGTGGACCAGCTCCAGATGATCCCTGACCATTTGACCCAGATCTTAAAGCATCAGCACTTGAAGAATTGCCGCGTAACAGAGCCAGCTCTGCTTCAGCAGAACTTATGATATCAACATTTTCTTCAAAAGCGTTACGGCTGGCTGGACGAGAAGGATGGCCAGTGACAGATGAGTTATGCCTCATATCATCCTGCACAGTTATATCCTATAAATGACAGGTTGGAAAATAGAAGGGGTACAAAATAAATAAACAAAAGCAAAATGTTAATGTCATTATGCATTAGTAGTAAGCAATATATATTCAACTACAAGATTGAATCCTTCAGGCTTATCTTACAAAAACACTTAGTCATTCTTTAAACATACTTTCATATGTAAAAAAAGAACAAAGATTGATCACTAACCTACACATATCAGATACAGAAAGATATGAATACTGGAATAAAGAAAAAATGGAAGCTCCAAGCTGTTAGCAACATATAGTCAGAGGCTTCAGAGTGGAAAACAGTACATGGTTTACGTAGTGTTCGTCTGAATAGCTGGACTCATGTGAGATATTATAGCCAGACCAATATACTTCAAACCCATTCAACTTGTATCTCACCATAAAGATTCTACTGTTCCCAAAAGAATATAATAGGAATGCAACGAATCAACCAGAGAAAGCAAAGAGCAGAACTATTGGTATCTAAATTTTAGTCAGCATTAAGATAAAAAGTTAAACTGTCACTGAAGAAAAACTTTAGGGAACATTCTAAAAGGTAAAACAAGACCAATAAATATCAGATGAAAGTCCAGACAATTGAACACCAAAAACATAGCATATACAATGTTGTAGAAGTTGAGCAAAAATAAAAGTTCAAGCTACAAACACTAGCGTCATTCGAATTCAATAAATCAAGTCTCATTATACCACATCCACAAGAATTCCGGACTTTAATTGCAAATTCTTAACAAGGTCATAAATGAAAACACGAATTATTTAGTTCAAAACAATAAGATCGCAGAACATTTGCAACCTTGCAATGTATGCATCAAACAATTTTATGTAAAATCTCAGAAGCCAATCTCTCTTTATGCATCAAAGATCAAAGGAATAAATATAAATAGCGCAGCGCATCATATCAAGCAGTCAAGCAACATGCTGAACCTCCAAAAAGTATAACAACACACAGACTGAAAGAAGTAAGCCACCTGAAAAATTTCAGCAAGGCTCTTTTGTTTGCTCCCTAGTCCTCCTATACCAGGTAAACCAATCAATCCATCAACACCCCACTGGGCGGAACCTCGCATTCTGTCATTATTATCCACCTCACTCTCATGTTTCCTCAAGTTAAAACCAGGAGGACTCGAGAACAAGGAGTTTCCACCGTTATCATCACCATTGTTAACTTTCCTCCGATCCCCAATTCCACCCAGTACCGAAGCTCCACCTTTAAGTCTTTGTGCAAACCTCCAATCCTCCTTTGATAACAAGGGAGGCGGAAGTCGAGGATTCAAATTCACATTCGAGTAATAGTAAGAAAGATAAGCTGGATCAGACCTAAGCTCTTCCTCAGACGCGAACCCGTTTCCAACTTTGGAGCCAGAAAACTCAGAGAAGGCTGAAGCTCCACCGCTACCAAATAAGCCTCCAACTGCACTTAAAGAACCCTCAACAGTTGGAGGAGCTGATCCACTTCTAAACAAATTGAGTTCTCGTTCACGATCGTCAGCCTCCTGTCGACGTTGCTCGCGAAGCAACATTCCTATCTCTTTCTCTAATTCATCGCCGAAGGAACCCTCGTTGCCACCAAGCATCGGTCTTCTTCCCAATTCAGAGAACATATTTCTTTTCTTTCAAAGACTCAAACTGATCATTCGAGTTTCAACAGCTCGAACTAATAATAATCACTGACCTCGTGTAGCTGAAACTGATCACTACCCACGAACAAAAATCGAACCCTAAACCCTAGAACAAGTGCCAAAATCTAAACTTTAACCCATATTTACAACTTCAGAAATGCTCGCATTCAGCTAGTGGGAAAAAAAATATACTAACGTTATGAAAACTGCACCGAAGTCATTCCTGGAGATGTAATAAAACTACCAGAGCAATCAACATGAAAACGAGATTGCGAAATTTAATTTATGTGCGGCTGAATTTATTTTCATAATTACCGACAATGATTTCCCCATGTACATAATATCCACGACAGTATTGCAATATCAGAAGAATTCAGGCGAGAGAGTGTGGGAGTAAAACAGAAATTTAAAATAAAATTAGAAAAAAATGAAAAACAGTGTGGTGAGGATTGGTGCAGTAAGATCAAAAAGGAAAGAATAAGAGAGAAGGGAGAAGTTAGAGATCAATCCGGCGGCGATTGGTTCTTGCAAGAACCCTTAGGGTTTTGTTCCATTTCGAGGGTGGATTAAATACAGTGAGAGCAAAGCCAATTTATTTGGTTTTCTTTTTAAAATTTCCTTAAGTTCCCATTTTATCAATCTCGGAAATATCCATAATATTTTATTCATTTCCTAAAAATTAGGGGTGATTGACCAAGTGATAACCGACTCATGTATTGTCCCCCCAAAAAAAAAAATTAATAACCGACTGATGTAATGTCATTGCTAACCTAGATAGAGCGATAGATATTTCCGGAAACTTTAATTCTTCTATTCTTGATAAATAATTCATAATAAAAGTTTTGTTCAACAGCTCAATTTCCTAAAATAATTTTTAACAATTTTTCTGAACTTCGTTTTATTACACTATTTATTTATTATTTATTATTTATTATTTATAGTATCGTATCTTTTTAAGATTTTATCATAAAACAATGTCTTTTGATACAGTTAAAACAGCTCCAATAAGGCAATAACTTTGTTTTTCAAAACCCACTTTATTTCACTGCAACAGCTCCAGTAGGCCTAACAATTCAGCATCTTATCCCCTAAACAAATAGTTGGGAGTTCAATCCCAATTTTTATAAATAGAACATACTCTGTTGCCAGTTTTCTATCTCTTTTGGGACAAAAGATGAGTCTCATATATCAATTGTGGAAATACCTTTGTGCAACAAAAGAAAAATATCTGTAAAATTTAATGTTGGGCAGACAGCTTATTGATCTCAAACTTTTAATTTAACTGATAATTGCTGACTTTCACTCACGCAGTTAAATAGTCATCAATGCAGTCACCCATAAAGTAAAAGGCATGAACTGGGAAATTATTACGTTGTCAACGTACAGTGAAAGCCGGCATGGCATGTAAGTTTTAGGTTTAGATTTTTATTTATTTCTTGTAGTAAATGTGTCTATCCTTTTTTGTGTATATATATCTATACACAATACTACAAGAGATTTGCCTTCACATCTAGTTCCGTATCTAGAATCAAACCCCTCAAAGATTCCATCTTATCCCATTCAAAAATCTCTAAACTAAAATTTAAACCTGTTCCAGCGTTACGTTATATCGGCAGTATCACTAATGATGTTACCTCACAAATAACGATCTCTTTTATCAATTAATCCGAACTCGATGATAGAATAAAACAAATAACATTAATTTTATAGTGTAATATGAGTGAAGAGAAAAAAAATAAATATTTAAAGAGAAAAAGTGTTGGAGGTGTGTATGAATCTCACTAATACTTTAATTTCTCTGCCTGTTTTTTTATCTCTCCACACTAAATTTACATATAACTCCAAGAAATCCAAATTCACATAACAAAGTGTTGTGTGTCTATAAATGCATTTCATATTTGTTCATTTTTTAAGGATGTTGATATAAGTTTTTTTCACTGTTTAAGTGTCATTTGTGAAATATTAATTTGGTGTCCAAGTTAAAAGTTAAAATTGAAAATAAAATTTATTACTTCAATCCTAAATTCATATTAAGTTGATTAATTAATCTTTAAATAATTTAAATATATTATCCATTTCATGAATTATTGCAATTATAAACAACTTGATTCTTATGAACTGAAAAAAAATGTAGTACATACACAATGACTACAAAATATTAATTTAGTATAAATTAATAAACTAAAAAAATATAAAATTAGTTTAAATTTAGAGACCAAATCATCAATAAATATCAAATAGTTGTCGGTTGAAATATTTTAAGGACCAAATTATATATTTTAATTATTTATATATTGATTAATTAACTCAATATAAATTCATAAAGTAGATTATAAATTTTCTTGGAAATTTTCATACAATTAATAACGCAAAGAAAGATGCACTTAGTTATACATACTACAATGCTGAATGGAGTTTATTAGGATAACACATATATATTGCACACTGATTATATTATATTAAGTGAAAAACAATAAAAGTATATATAAGTGGAAATCATATAATTTTTTTGGCCAACGAATTAGTATACCAATTTTTTTTAATGCTCTACTTACTACCAAGTGCGTTTTTTGAAGTTAATTTCAATTTAGACTCTATTCAATATTAATAATCACCACGTTTAAATATTGATTAATGATGTTCATACTCGCAAGATTTTCTGCGTTTATTTGTTTGATCGCGACTTGACAGATTCTTTCTCCGTAGACAGAGTATAAATAACATATTTCTATTAACATTTTGTTTTCATTTTCACAATTTCATCAGATTCCATATGTGTGAATTTGAGCATTTTAGAAATAACAAAATCATGGATAGATATTAAAATATCATTAAACTCCCATAAAAGAAGTAAATCATCAGGATAATGTTTTTTAAGTCTCATGCAAACGCCATCGATCAATGGATTGTTTAAATTATGTGTTAAAAACAATTTAACCCACGTTTTTAAAAGCTTGTAATCGTTTTCAAAGTGTGGCCCCCCTCATCACGCGTAAGATTCACGTGACAACTATACACAGTAGTGAACCAGGTTTGTCTTAACTGTTGAACAAATCTTCATTTTGAATAAATACGCGTTTATCTAATTAAATTATTTATTTTTCTCATTATCTTAATTAAGTAAAATTTCATAAAGATTATTTTCTTTGAATGAAGGGAACAACAAAAGTTTGGGCTTTTATGGGCCAATTGTGGAAAAACAAAAACGGATCTTATGGTGTTTGGGCTATGAAGGACGGCCACAAAGATGGGAGAGCAAATAGTTGGCGAGATATATAGAGATAAAAAAACTTCAAAGCTCAATAAATAATAATCATTATTATTTGATTTTAATTAAGAAAAATGGTGTAGTAGTTGTCAAATAATAGTTGCAAGTACTAGTGATGAATAATAATGGTTCTTGTTTTTGTTTCACAATTTAGGGTTTGAAAATGTCCAAGAGGTTGTGCATGTCGATTTTTGTTTGCAAGAGTTTTTAAAGGGTTATGGATTGAATCAAAGAGATGTGGCAAAGAGCATTGAAGAGTCATATTTTTATTTGTTTTGGTACATTTCATTTTCATCATCGTCCTTTGTATGAAAACAACCACAAACAAGTCTTAACCTGTATGTACTATGTAATATATCATTCATGTCCCCAACTTAATGGGTTTTATTTTTTCTGTTCACATGTCATTGTCTCAATCATCGCTAATTAGTTTAGCTTTTACACCTCACATTTAATTAACTCTACTCTTATACATAAATATATATAACATCGTCATTTGCTAAATTATATTCCCTCTCTTTACTTTAACCCTTCAATAGTAAAAACTTGGTCTCCTTTTTCGTGTTTTTATGGATTTCGTTAACTTTAATTAATTGCGCCAAACTTGCTTGGTGAGATATTTAATTAGGTGAAATGAGGGTGAGATAAATTAAAATTAATCTAGTGTGCGTCATGTCACCTATGTGTATCATACGAAACTTTCACCATTTAGGACCGTTTAAATTCAATGACACCTATGTAGTAAGTTGAGGGAATAATCAAGCGATGGAATCAATTAAGAAGTAAAGTAGAAATTCAAAATGTTATTTTAAATTGGTTCCAAAAGAGGCAGAGAAGCAAAAACAATGTTTTCTTAAGAGCCACATATCTAAGTCAGCATGACTTCACACGTGTCAGTATTTTACCAAATATCAGAAGACAACAATTTATATAAAGTTGGGTTTTTTCATAATAAGTTATTTTTATGTTTTTTATAATTAGTTAAACGACAATTATTTTTAATATTTTGTTACGTTACCATTAATATGTATTATTTATTTATTTTTAGTAATATTAAAATGTATTATTTATTTAACAGAGAGTCTTGTAATGAATATATTATGAAACTTAAATACTTCTAGTCCAATACATACAAGTAAGCATTTTCTATTAAGAATTTAGATAAAGTTATTCATGGATAATATTGATTATAGTTACAACATTTTTTAATATACGTAAGACAAAATTCAGTCAAGTCAAACATTTTGAATAGAAATGAAAAGCTCACTTCAAATTTAAGGGATACGAATAATACTTTCCCCTAAAAAGTTGTATCAAACAAAGAAAAGAAAGATAAAATCATATAGAAAACTCCCGCAAATTGTAACTTTTAAAGTGTCACACAACGTTTACACTTTTACAATTTTTTTTGTGAGAATAAAATTTTATGCATGATAAATTAAAACAAGATTATATATCAATTAGATCTAGTAAAGCAAAAATTCTAACAAAGTTTATTATATATACAACCAAACACTCAAATATTAGAAGGGAATGGAAGGGGATCGGAGAAAAATTAATCATAGCAAAACGTACAATCAAGAAAATCAAAATTTAAATCTGTTTTATTCTCTTCGAGTTTCACACGAGAATCTAAATGTTATATATCTTCAAAATATCTCCCTAGTTGTTAGATTAATGATTGTCATCAATAAAATTAACTTATATACAACATATCATTCTAATTTCTACGAGATATACGAGGCTTTTATCCGACGACAATCATTATAAATACACATCCAAAAATTTACGTACTTCCCTACTAGGAGTCTATAAATACGATAATTAAGACTAACTTATTATAATAAAGAATGGTGAGGTATGGCAAGAGAAAGGCTGAGAAAATGATGAAGGGTTTTTAGGAATAAATAATATAAAATTATGAGGAAAGCATACGCATGCACGGTGTGTGTTGAAGATGATAATCGCAGTGGCCACCTAATAATGTATCTTTCCATCTGTCAACAAAACTCATGAGAATCTGAAAAATATAAAGAAAAACAAAATGGTACACATTAGCATCTAATTGGACGAACCAGACAAAATTGACATTATTCGAAACCTAAAGCAAAACAAGACAAGATGATGCTGTTACAGTCCTCCATCAACCCATTCATTTCTAAACCTAATTATACAACCTCCCTCATAGTCTATGGTACGCCTTTGAAATTCTGCCAGGCTGAGATTTTCTGTCACACACTAAAATATAATAACAATTTGATGATTTATTTCAACTATTTAAACTTCTTCATGGTTTGGAAGAAAAATATATGTATATAAACCTGAGAAATTAATAGAAATGTTTTAATATTAAGAAATAGTTTGAATATAGAACGGTGTCTCAATATTTGTTTGTTAATTAACTATATATTATTTGACTGGAAAATGGTAGGTGCGTGTTGGTAACTGATAGTCTCAAATTGTATATAATGCTTGAAATAATGAAGTTGATGAGTGAAGAGTTTTCTTAAGTCATTAATATTTAATGGACAATACAAATAGCTGTGACTCACCATGGTCTCTCAAAACGTTGAACAGATATATATTTAATAAGGTGATGCTGTGCTGCGTATGCCCAATCTATGGGTTTTCACACCAACATGAATTATTAGAGTGATAATAACAAAAAATAATATAATAGAATAGAGCTTAACTTGACATGGTCCTCTGTGCACTCAACACGTGTACATTCTGAAAATGAGTTCAAATCCATGTTCCACAGCTGCAAATAATTGTGCGTTTGTAAGTTAAGTTGATAAAAGAAACAGGATTAGGTGAATGTCAAGTAGGATAAGAAGCTACGGAGTACATAAATCATAACACAAAGTCCATCCCCCACCAAAAAAATAAATAAATTAGGCACTGAGGTGAAAGTGATAAAAATAATTAAAGTGGATATATATAGTTAGGAAATGGTGATTTCAGAGGTGAAGTGAAAGGTAATTATTAATTTTGTTTTGGGTGTTATAGAAATAATGAATGTGATGGATGATGGATGGTTTGGAGTGAACATTATATTGATTTGGTAAACATAACATGTGACCAATTAAAGTAAAAAGAAGAGGAAGAAATTAGAATTTAGAAAAAGATCAAAGAAGTGAGGTTGTGTGGGCTTATGATTTGTGAGGTGTATTTGAATCCTATTTCTATGAGTAATCCTATTTCTATGAGTAATGCCATAAGAAATTACATAATTGAAAGAGTAAAGTAAATATTAAGATTGACCTAGTCGATAATAAGTCAACTTATAACCCACAAAGTCATAAGTTTAAATTTTGTTGTTGATGTGAGGCAGTGAAGACCTTAATGGTAGGCGATCTATAAATATTTCTGTAAAAGTTCATAGAGTTTGAAGTCATATCATGAGTCATGACCTTAGTAAATCCCGAAGCTCAACTCACATGAAGTTTTTACGTACCCAAAAATAAAAAAGAGTATAGTAATTAGTATAAATTAGCGTAACTTTTTTTTGTTGTGGGGAGTTGAGTTAAGGTGACCTCGTATAAGGAATCTTGATGTGTAATGTAGTAATGTATAGTGGGGGGCACTATTTGAATTTCAAAAATGGCGTCTCTAGTCTCCACACCATTCCATAGAATCCACGCGGTCAATAACTTGTGTGCTTTTCTAGTCTTCGTTTTTCTTTTGGTCTCTGGTCTCGTCATCTCTTACGCGCCCCCTTCCCTCTCATACTAATTCATTTCTAATTATTTATTTATTAATCAGGTTACATTCAATCCACTATAATCCCTCGACTCCATTCTAATCCTCTTTTAATTTATTTATTACTAACCAAATTTTTAATTCCTAAATCACCAGAAATTTCCTTGTATTTTCCATCTACATACACCCTCTTGCTTTGAAACGCGTGGGCCACACGCCAACGTTTCTTTTGTTTTTCTTCTTCTTCCTCTCTCTCTCTCCCTTAAATCCACGCTCCCTCCTCCAGCTCCTCTTAGCATTCATTATTCTTTCTTTCTTTCTCTCTCTCTGCTCTGGATCTCCAACCCTAATCCTAAATGAGCTCCGATATGGCTTCCCCGTCGCCGTCGTATTGGTGCTATAGCTGCACGCGCTTTGTTCGTCTCTTGCCTCACGACGACGTCGCTTGTCCCCACTGCCAAAGCGGTTTCGTCGAAGAGATCCACCACAACCATCACCACCACCACCATCCTTCCGATCATCCTCTCAGCCCCTTCCCGCCTTCTATGTTCGCCGATTCTACTCCCACTTCCTACGATTTCAGCCGACAAGGGTTTCGCCGGCGACGCCGCAACAACCTCGGCAACAGATCTCCTTTTAACCCTGTCATCGTTCTCCGTGGACCCGCCGACACCGCCGACAACGCCGCCGCCGGTGGCCTTGGTTCCGATCAAGACGAAAGCAGCTTTGAATTATACTACGACGACGGAGATGGCTCTGGTCTCCGACCCTTGCCGCCGGCTATGTCTGAGTTCTTGTTAGGCTCCGGATTCGAACGCCTTCTCGAGCAGTTTGCCCAGATCGAGATGAACGGGTTCGGGCGACCCGAGAACCCGCCCGCTTCTAAAGCCGCCGTTGAATCCATGCCTACCATTGAGATTGGGGACACACATGTGGGTTCCGATGCACACTGTGCCGTCTGCAAAGAAGCTTTTGAGCTCGGCACGGAGGCGCGTGAAATGCCCTGTAAGCATATCTACCACTCAGATTGCATCCTCCCCTGGCTTTCCATGCGCAATTCGTGTCCGGTGTGCCGTCACGAGTTGCCCTCCGATCGAAACCCATTAGAGAGTAGAATCTCTGGCCAAATCGATGAAGAGACGGTAGGGTTAACCATATGGAGGTTGCCTGGTGGCGGTTTTGCGGTGGGAAGATTTTCCGGCGGTCGAAGAGCCGGTGAGAGTCATTTTCCGGTTGTATACACAGAAATGGACGGTGGGTTGAATACAAATGGAGCTCCGAGAACAATCTCTCGGGCGGCGAGAAGCACGAGAGTTAGGGAAAGTCGTGGATTCGGCAGAATTGTTCGCAATTTCTTGTCCTTCTTCGGGAGGCGTCGGTCAAGGTCAAACTCATCTTCGTATTCTAGTTCTGAGCCTGAGTCCTTGAGTGTTAGCCGTAGCCATTCGAGTTCACTATTCAGTAGGAACTCGAGGAGGCGCAACAGAACTTGGGTTATGGAAGATTGAACGCCGTAGATTAGCAATTTTGGAAAGAAAATGGATAGCTTGGGCGTACATTATTTTTCAGTTGAGAGATTCATACTGTAAATAGCATAAAAGCATCAGCTATAAAACCTTCATTAATTATTTCCCCCCCTTGTGTTGTTGGAACTGTGAAAGATGATTGTGAGCTGGGTCTCGCGGTTTAGATTGGCAATAGAAGCCAAGCTAAGCTTTTCATGTTGTGCAGATATGGCTACTGAAGGGTGCAATTTTGTGGCGAAAAAAACATTAGCTACTTTGATAGTAAGTTGGGCACTGTTAGTTCCGTAGTAGCGATGCGATCCTAAATTCTCGAAGGAGAAGCGATGCTTGTAGTTATTGCCTGTATTCTAAATTATTGATTCATTTATATCATGTTTTTTTTGGTTGGTCACATATTCTTTGTAACCATTCTTTCAGGTTTATGTTTCTGATGAAGTGTTGCCTCTCTAATTTATTACTACTACTCTAGATGAAAATGTATAAATTCAGGAGAAAGGAGAGGAAATTAAGAGAGGGAGTTATTCTTTTATTATTGGATCTGTTAGTGCTAACACTTAACACTTAGCAGTAGTAGTAGTAGGTGAATTGAATTTTAGGTGGTAGACTGCTGGCAAAGCAAAGTAAAGGAAAGTGAGTCATTGGTTTGTTTGGGGGCTTTAAATTGGGTATTCAGTTCTCTGCACATTGGCACGCTTACCTGAGCCGACTAGTTAAAAATGGAAGCTTTCTTTATGACTGTACCGTTGCAAATGAGGTGTAGAGATCAGAGAGAGAGATAGAGAGAGTATTTTGAAGAATTGAAGTTGCTTTAAATAGTGACAACTGCCAAATTCATTGCGTGAGTGAGGATTTGGCCATCACAGTCATCATACAATTACAAATGGGTGAAATCAATGAAAGAGGTGTGGGAATCTTAAATGGATGTGTTATCATGAGTGCTTTACCTATGCCTATGTATGATGGATGTGTAGCTTAAGCATTGATTTGGTATTTGTGGGGGAAACGGCCAGCAGCAAGGCTGGCTATCAGATTTCAGTTTTCACTGAGTGACGCCAATTTCTTATACCCCAGCTGGTGCACGCTCTACACCTTTCTATTTTTGGTAATATACTAACGTGGCCATCTGTTTATGCCTTCATTTTTTTTCTCTTTTTTTTTTCTTTCCATAGATATCCTATCTTACGAGTGTAGAGACTCCTTTATCCATGTCCATAATTAATTGTTAAAAATGTAAATCTTGAGCAATAACGTATTCTTGAACCAGCTGTTTAACTTAATGAAATGCTTGGAAGCTAGTAACAAAGATATTTAATTACTGTTATTCACTCGTTTATCACCAAAAAACCTAATCCCTTGAATTCTACCTATCATTTTAATCTGTGAATTTAAAAAATTCAACTCCTTATTTTTTTTATTACAGACGAGGGAGGTCTCAAACTCTAAGAATGAGAGAAATATTAGTGAGAAAAAATGTGCCTAAAAAGAAAATAATACGATTTGTTTGATTAACTTAGATCTAATTTGCCTACCATATCAAAAAATCTTAGGTATGTAATATACTAGTATTTTGTTTGTTTTAGTGATATTAACTCCTTTAAGTCTCCAGCTCACTATCAATTTTGGTAGTCTTTAGTGTACAATTCTATGTAGTATATATTTGACCTTCCACATGGACATTTTATTTAGCTAATTAGCTGGTAGACTCACACGTGATGCCACCTTGAACATCTGTGTCAATAGAAGTAGAAAATAAACGGGTGTCTTAAACAATAATCGAAATGGATGATATTAAACTTAATAAAATTCAGGCAATAATAATAATAATAATAATATTGATAATTTAAAATGTTTATATGAAAAATAAGTTTTCTACGTTTATAAAAAAGTAAGGCTACCCAATTTGACGAAATATTAATATTTTTAAAATATAAAAAAAAAAACTTAGATAGACCTCTCCCTAAATTGAGGGTTTCTTACAGTCCAAACATTATACATAAAATCTGAAGACATGTCTCATTAATAATAAGAAATGGTGACCGGACTTTTTAATTATCTTTTTCTAATAAAACTTATTTTTCATTTTTTTAAAACATACAAAAGCTTATCAAATACCAAACTAACTAATCGTAACATCTCAACATTAATACAGATCACATAATTGAGTGTTACAGTGGGACTAATTCATTAATCCATAAGATGACATATATAATCCATAACGTTACGAGTCATCCGCAGCAGACAGTAGTGTTTCGCTTTATAAACATAATATTGTTAATAAGACGTTAAAGGGAGGTTTAATACTTTAATTTTAATACATGAATCGTTTTTTATTTTTTGGAATTATATTTAAGGGAGTGTGAGGTGATATGCTCACAACGCCCAAGGTATTATTCTCATCCATTTTAGAAGGGATAAGTGATATTCTCACAACGCTCAAGACGTTATTTTCATCTATTTTAGAAGGGATAAATTATATACTCGTAACGTCCAATGCGTCGTCCCTATTCATTTCATGAGGGACAAATGATATATGCCCTTTACAAGCTAAATGACAAAACATGCTTAGCACGCGCTCCACGCCCAGTTGACCACGATAACATAAGAAAGCAAGTCACTCCACAATTGATGCAGTGATCCTAAGCATTAAATGCGGTAATCCTATTATTTTATGCGGAGATCATCAAGGCAGTTCTAAGAAGGCAAAACTGTTCAAGCCATAGTGTACTTCCACCAAAAAGTACGCTTGTAATGACTAAAAGGCTCCACGGCCCTAGGCGTGGAGCGGGATGCATTTAATGCCCTCATCTACCAATCAAAAGTCCGACGCAACAATCCACACATTAGTCGTCTAAGCCTGACACATCAGATTTGACTGATGGACCACACGTGGGGCTCTCTCATGCACGCGCCTATCACCCTCCAACACATACCTCATACAACTCTAGACACGAGAACACTTGAAGTATAAATAGCCAAAGAGATCCCATAACAAGGTAAGACACTTATTGCACTTGATACTCTTTAATCACCCACATTTCACTCTAACTTAATCATCGAAGAAGAAACACAGGGCACCCTCCATGTGATTCTTTCGTTTCAGGTTCGGGTGTTTGCATTCAACATCAAGATACTTCTATCGAGAACTCAAAGTTAGATTCTTCCTTATCCAACTTTGTAGTTTTCATGAGGAATAAGATTTTCATGAATATAAAAGAGTCAATTAACAATTTGATCCTTGAAAGATAATTGAATTGACAACTCAGTCCTTAAAAGATTGAAATGTACAATTTAGTATCTGAAAATCAAAACAATATACTACTTAGTCTTTTTTATGGACTAAATAATATACCATTAAAAGGACTAATTAGTATACTATTTTGATCTTTCAGGAACTAAAAAGTATACCATTTTAATCTTTTAGAGATTAAATGTATGCTTTAACCTTTCAAGGATCGAGTTGTTAGTTCGGTGATTTTTAAAGGACTAAATTGATATTTTACTCAATATAAAAATATCTCTGTCGATGAGCTCCTTATCTATACTATATTATATGTGAGGGTGCTTTTGGTTGGTAAAAAATAATTAAATTGAAAATTAAAAAAATAAGAAATAAACATGTGAAACTTGATAATTGGCTAACTGTGTAGATTATAATATAAAATTAAAGTATACTAACCGGTGAACCGGACATCAAACTGGTCTAGAAAAACAAAAATACTGTTTATGTAATTGACTCGACCAGTCACTAGTTCAACCGGTAGACCGGTGAATCGGTTTGACCCGCCAAAGTTTGTAAAATTACATATTGATCCCAATTTTTTTTAAAAAAATTACAAATTAGTCTCTGGATACATATTATTTAGGGACTAAAATGAAAACTTTAAAAAAAATTGGGGTCAATATGTAATTTTTACAAAACTTGTTATGGTTAAAATTGCAAAATAGCTCCAAAGGGTACTGAAGTGTTTAATTTTTACTTTATATTTAAATTATTGTAAGATATTAATGTGTATTTAATGAATATGTATATTTGAAAATGTATTTTTTAAGTAAACCGGCTCAACCGGTTGAACCAGTGACCCAGCGGTTGGACCATTGAATCAGTGACCCGAGCCTTCCACTGGGTTAATGGCCGATCCGATTTTTTGCACTATGGTATAGATAATGGGAGAGAGAAAGTAGTAGATGAGATTTAAGAAAGTAAAAACTTATAATTTGGTCTCTTAACTTTCACACTTCAAACGATTTAGTCTTTGAATAATAAAAATATACTATTTAGTTACTGAATAACTACAAATCTCAAATCAAACGTTACATACATATTTACGTGCGCCACGGAAAGCCCCTAATCTTATATTATATGGCTCCACCCCTTTCTGATCGTCCATGTTTAAAACTATAGTCTATGAATTAAAAATAAGAGAAAATTTACTATTTGATCTCTCTTTCTTTAATAGTTAACAATTTAGTCTTTTATCTAATTTATATACATATTTGCGTGCCCGTTAGGGCACACAAAGCCCCTAGTAATACAATATGTCTGAAACTATTTTTTTTTAATCTGCATATCAAACACATATTAGTTTACTCGGGAACTCATAATCTCAAAATTAATTTTCAATTCGTATACTAACCGCTCCTTAAAAAAAAAAGTGGAGTGTGAAAGAAAAAGCAAACGACAGTGTAGCATGGCCAAATTAAGGAAACGACATCTTCCACCGAGCAATACGATCACAACAGACTAGTATTACTATGTCCTTTTGGGCGGAATCACAGGCGTCAGATGGGGGAGCTCCAATCCAACGGTGCAGGTTCGACTTTCTGCATGCGAAGAGGTCGTGGCAGCGGTTCGATTGAGAGAAAACCTACGTGTCCTTCTCCTAGTTGGCATTAGATTACGCCTCAATTTAATACGACTTAACTTAATCCAAATAATTATCTTAATGACAAAAATTATTTAATAATTAAAAAAGGTTAATTAAAGTTGCATCTATAAGTAACAGTTGGGAAGAGAAGTGCATTGTCACCAACACCGAAAGGAACAGAGCTGCCTTATAGCTGAAGATCCCATTCACTTCACTCCCAATCACACCTCTCGAGGCTGCCATCACGATTTGTAAGTCTTTTTTTTTGAATAATTTCTTGAATGAAAGAATCACCGGGAAGCTTCATGAAAATGGAAGCAACATCGGTGTATTTGTATGAAACGGAATGTCAGAGAGAATTCTAGACGATTCTGTCTTGGTTCCTGTAATTGGACCCTTTTGCCTCAATAATTGTAAAGTGGATGTCGTGTTAGAGGTAGCATGTTTCTTTTTTGCAAATTGATGATCGCGCTTTCGCCATTACTGTTGGTGGTAATTTCTCTTGGAGGAGCGTATATTGAGATTCAAGTCATCGGTTTTGTAACATCTTTGATGGAATTTTATCCGAATCCCTAGTTTAGCAGTCTGCAATAGTATCTGCATTATACCCTAGGGGTTATGCCTTAGAATGCGAAAATCTTTTATTTACTTCCCGAGAATTTGATTTGTAACTTTGTTTTAAAGGGTGTTGTCATATTTTATTGGTTCTCTTCAATTTAGCAATGCCGGTCATGAAATTCAATTCAGATAGTGAATTCCAATGATGTGTCTGAGTCTCTGGTTGGAATATTGAAGTTTTGTCCTCTGTAATCAATCCTTGTCTAACAGGAAAAACAAAAAAAAGGGG